>JBCNJP010001155.1:0-18310 GCA_039602395.1 Deinandra increscens subsp. villosa | reverse complement strand
ACTGATATTGTAACGTGGCCGTAGGGTACATATGGTCACGGCACCTATGGTGTCGTTTGGAATGGAAAAAAAAAACGTGACAAAACACCTTTTGTCACGGTTTTTTTCCGTGGCCAAAGGTGAATTTTGACGTAGTGTTAGCAACCCTTTGGCCACGTATTTTTATAATGTATGTGGCTAAAACACGAATATACGTGACCATAAAATACCAAAGGCCACGTTAACCAAACACATGTGGCAGTTGGAACCCTTTCGCCACGCTTTTCTGAAGAATTGTTTGATTACAACAACAAATATTGGTACCCTTTAGCCACGCTTATAGGTGGCTTCAGCCACTGATATTGTAACGTGGCCGTAGGGTACATATGGTCACGGCACCTATGGTGTCGTTTGGAATGGAAAAAAAACGTGACAAAACACCTTTTTTCACGGTTTTTTTCCGTGGCCAAAGGTGAATTTTGACGTAGTGGAATAATTTCCTTCATTAAAGCACTTGCATTCAATCAACCTACAAAATTTCAAATTTTTTAGTAACACGCAATCACATAAAACCATCAACACAGTAATTCTTATAATCTTTCCAAAGCTACAAGACACCCCATATTCTTCTTTTCCTTTAGAACATACACAATTTCTAAGATAGCACACATTACATCCGATACTTTCACAAGTGCACCCCATTCCAAGTTCTTGGGATGACATTTCCATCACTGTCATCTAAAACATAAGATCCTTTATCCAACACTTCCAGAATTTGATACGGTCCTTCCCAACGTGGCGACAACTTTCCACGAGGCAACACTTTGCTTGCCTCATTATTTCGTAACACCAAATCCCCCACTTTGAACTGAAAATGTTTAACATTTTTATCATAATACATGGCCATACTTTGCTTGTATTTCGCTTCTCGGATCGCCGCCACTTCTCTGCGTTCTTCCAAAACATCCAAATTTTCCCTTAACTTTTTCTCATTATCACCCATCTCCATTATTCTTCTTGTTGGAACTCCTACTACCACAGGAATAACTGCCTCCGTTCCATAAGTCAAGCTGAAAGGTGTATCACCATTACTTGATTTAGGCATAGTCCTTAATGACCACAATACATGTAACAATTCGTCCACCCATCCACCTCCTATCTTCTCTAGTCTCATTTTGATCCATTCCACAATACTTCTATTCATCCGCTCCACCTGTCCATTAGCTTGAGGATGGGCCACTGACGTAAACGTTTGTAAAATAGATAATTCTTCACACCACTCTCGGAAGGGATTGTCAGCAAACTGTTTCCCGTTATCGGATAAAATATACAAAGGTAAACCAAACCGACATATTATATGCTCCCATACGAATTTTTTTATTTGTTTCCCAGTAGTTGAAGCCAACGGCTTAGCCTCTACCCATTTTGTGAAATAATCCACAGCAACAACCAGGAACTTTCCCCTTCCTGCAGCTTCTCGAAAAGGTCCCATTATATCAATTCCCCATTTTTGGAAGGGCCAGGCAGATGTTACTGGTACCATCACATGCTTAGACTTCAAGCTTACAGGAGCATGTCTCTGACACTCATCACATTTCCGAAGTTCATTTGTAATAACTTTATGCATCCCTGGCCAATAATAACCTAACCCACCAATTTGACACTACCAATCGCGCACCTATATGACTTCCACATATTCCGCTATGAACCTCTCTTGTCACACGCAGCGCCTCATCCATTGTCAAACATCGTAACAACGGTCCCAAGAAAGTTTTGTGATACAACATGCCATTCTGGAATTGGTATTGGAAGGAGTTTACATATACCTTTCTAGCTTCTCCTTTATCATCTGGCAAAATGTTATCTTTAAAGTATGTGACCAGTGCATCCATCCAAGTTCCTTGCGACACTTGTACATCCGACACATCCGTCGTTGCTAGAGACGGACTTTCCAGCACTTCCACACGAACCTCCTTAGCCAAATGCTTGAATGCAGTTGAAGCTAATTTGCTAAGCACGTCTGCCTTTTTATTCTAAGACCTTGGCACATATATTACTTCACAACTTAAGAACTCCCCTATCATCTTTTTCGCCTCTGCCAAGTAGAGGGCCATGTTCACACCTTTAGCCTCATAATCACCATTCACTTGATTAGCAACCAGCAAAGAATCCACATGAGCTAAAACTCGCTTAGCTCCTAACTGCTTGGCCAAACGTAAGCCTGCTAAGAACGCCTCATACTCTGCTTCATTATTAGAAGTATCAAAATTAAATTTTAACGCATGTGTCAACTCATCCCCTTCCGGACTTACCAACATTAAACCTGCCCCAGATCCATCAAATCCAGCAGATTTGTATACAATTCTCCATAAGGGATCATCACCCCCTTCCGTACCTTGCAATATTGATCCATCTTCTTTACCTTACGGGATCTCTGCCAAAAAATTCGCTACAACCTGTCCTTTTATCGATACCCTTGGCCTAAATATAATATCAAATTGTCCCAACTCAATTGCCCACTTTGCCAACCTTCCGGACATTTATGGTCTTCTCAAAATTTGATTTATTGTAAATGCAGTATATACTTCTACACAATGTGCCTGAAAATACCTTCGTAATCGCCGTGTTGCCACCACCAATGCCAAGACCAACCTTTCCAGAGGAGGATATCGACCTTTATAATCCTTTAAGATCTTGCTAACATAATAAATGGGAACTCTTTTTTTACTCCTTTCTGCTAACAGTACTGCACTCACCGCTCCACCGGAAGTCGCAATATTCATGTAAAGATGTTCCCCTTGTTCTGGTGCAGTGAGTGTCGGAAGTGTTGCCAGTACTTCCTTTAATTTGGAAAATGCATCCTCTGCTTCCTGCGTCCAACAAAATTCCCTTTTCCCTGAATAATCTTTTAATACCTTCATAAACGGTAAGGACATATCTGCACCCTTTGCTAAAAATCTGTGTAAGGCCACCAATCTTCCATTTAATACTTGCACCTCTTTAACTAATGTTGGAGGTCGCATGCTAATTATGGCGTCTACCTTATCTTTACTAGCTTAAATCCCTTCCTTTGATACAAAAACCCCCAAAAAATTTCCAGATTCCATCCCAAAAGAACATTTCTTTGGATTTAATTTCATGTTTATAGAACTCAACCTGTCAAACGTTTCTCTTATGTCTGCAATCATTGCTTCCTGTGTCTTACTCTTTATTACTATGTCATCTACATACGCTTCAAGATTCCTTCCTACATGAGGCTGAAATGTTTTATCCATTAAACGTTGATACGTTGCCTCTGCATTTTTCAATCCGAAGGGCATCTTCATATAACAAAAAGTCCCTTCCCTAGTTATGAAGGCCGTCTTATCTTCATCTTCAACCGCCATCTGGATCTGATGATAACCTTTATATGCATCTAAAAAGCACTTCCAACCATACCCTGCTAATGCATCAACCTTAGTGTCAATCTCTGGAAGAGGATAACAATCATTGGGACATGCATTATTCAAATCTTTGAAGTCGATGCACATCCTCCATGACTGATGTGTTGCAAACACATCCCATTTCCGGGGTCGTTTATATAGTCTTTTGAGTCGTTTTGAGTTGGTTTGTCTTTAGTTTTAGTTGTTTTTAGTAAAGTTTGAGTCTTTGGGTTTTGTTTATGGTTTTTATGTGTTTTGTAGGAGTTTAGTGAAATCCCGAGGCCACGAAAGAAGCAAAGAAGATTTAAGAAGAAAAGAAGAAAAAGTGTTGAACAAGAAGTCCCAGGCGTATCGCCTGGGATTGGAACGAGTTCACGCGATACGCGCGAAGCAAGATGGTCAACAGAAGTCAAAGTCGGCTAAACCCGACTAAATTGTCGCCTAGTGGTCTGTAGGCGTATCGCCTACCAAGTTTGTACCTCCAAGCGATACGCTTGGAGGTTTAAAACCTGCAAAACGATGTTTCGCGATATAAATTCGAGTTTTAGGGTTTCAATTGGGGAACACGAATTCCAGACGAATTTCAGAGCGACTAAAGGCGATTTTTAGAGGAGAAGAGAGCTGGGATCAAGGAGGAGCATTGAGAGACCAAGATTGCATTGTAATTCGCTATCCGGTTCTTTCGATTACTTCGTTTTCATTAATTGCTATCATGTATTTGAATCAATTTTCAGACTTTGCTATGTTTCTTGTTCAGATCATGATTGTAGGCTAAACTAATTATGCCACCTAGACTGTTTTGATGAGTAGTTGACACTTTGACTTTATTCTCGGTTTTAACTAGTTGATTGATGTTACGATTTTATTCAATTCCATTGATTGCCATGGTTGATGTATGTGTGTGTTATAAGCAGGTTGTTAATTAATTGTTGATGCTTAATTTACCCGCGAATGTCTTTCGGTTTAGGTAGATTAGCTAAAGTAGTTGACTTTAGGGTTAATTGCTAAAGTGTAGTTAGGGTTTCCTTGACTATTGCATTGATAATTGGTTGGTAATTTACTTGTAATGTGCTGCATATTCTGAGACTTAAAAGGTAAAGAATTGTCGGGTAGTTGGGGTGGTTAGAATTCTAGGGTTGCATTGTCTCAAAAGGAAGTGTCCTAGGGTTTTGATTATCTTAGTATTTCGTGTCGGTCATAGTAGTTGTTGGTAGCTCCTGTTAGGTCTAAGGTGCCCGAGATTAGGTTCAGAGGTGGTTAGGTCTAATTGAGGTAGGAAGTACTCAAAAGGTGAACCCCTGTTCGAGCGTTAGAATCGTTGTCTAGGAAGGACTTAAAAGGTGAACTAGCCACCATCATAATAGTTAGAGCCGAGGTAAAGTTAAGTGTCAATTGCGAATCTAGGTCTAGGTGGTATATTTCCCTCTCATTTGAATTCCCCAAGGTTTCCTGCGTTTGTCTGTTTGTTCGTTGCTTGGTTAATTTTAGTTAAATCAAATCTCAATCAAAAACCCAAATTTCTCAGTATTTCCATTTCTTAGGTCTAAGTTTAGTTTTGTCTATAGAGTGTCTCTAGGGTTCGATATTCCCGGTATTGCCTTAGCTTAGCTACAGTCCGACAGGTACACTTGTCTTAGGGTTCGGTTTAGTTAGGTATTTTCGGTAAAATTAGGTGTGTCTAGGTCTAGTTTAGGTCTAGGTTTTAGTAGTAATTTTTAGTGTAGTTCCGAACACATCAAGTTTTTGGCGCCGTTGCCGGGGACACTTGGCAATAGCAAAATTAACTTAGGTCGTCGTTAGGAAATTTGAGTCTTTTCGGTTTTTTCGTCTATAGAGTCTTAGGATTTTCGCTTTTGAGTCTAGATTTTTAGGTTTAATTTTTCTTTTAATTTTTCTTTGAGTCAGTTTCCTCATTTTATGCCACACACCCGTTCACGAGGTCCTCCTGAGCTGTCACCACTTTCTGATCCCGACGCGGATATTCGTGAACGGTTTCGCCTTCTTCGCACGGAGCTAGAGGCGTTTATCATTTCCACCGCTCATTCCAAGCCATCTTCTTCCACACAAATCACACGCGACACCAAACCCATTCCATTCCCCGATTTATCATCCATGGCGGCACGTCGCACCGTCCACGAGTAGGCCAGCGCCGGAGTCACCGAGGCTCGGTTTGCTATCGCTCAGCCTGACATTGCCAACACCGCGAATTGGCAAGTTCCGTCTCACGTCATCAATGCTTTGACGCATTCCATTCAGTTTCATGGACGTGAGGACGAAGATGCACCGACGCATTGCCTCTGCATTTTTCAATCCGAAGGGCATATTCATATAACAAAAAGTCCCTTCCCTAGTTATGAAGGCCGTCTTATCTTCATCTTCAACCGCCATCTGGATCTGATGATAACCTTTATATGCATCTAAAAAGCACTTCCAACCATACCCTGCTAATGCATCAACCTTAGTGTCAATCTCTGGAAGAGGATAATAATCATTGGGACATGCATTATTCAAATCTTTGAAGTCGATGCACATCCTCCATGACCCATCCGGTTTTTTGACTAAAACCGGATTAGCTAACCAAGTCGGATACTGTACCTCCCTTAAAATTTTTGCTTCTACCAACTTATCCACTTCTTCTTTTATCACTTTTGCCCTTTTCGCGTCCATCCCTCGCTTATGCTGATGATACGGCTTTCTATCCGAATATACATTCAAGCAATGCTCGGACAACTCTCTCGGCACCCCCGTCATATCCGAATGTTGCCATGCAAAAACCCCGAAATTTTCTTTCAGCAAATCAAACAACTACCTTCGCATGTGCCCCTGAACAACATTCCCCACCTGTATTTTTTGTTCTGGAAAGTCACTATTTATTACCCATTTTTCAGGTTACATCTCTTCATCCCTTATTTTCTTATCTACCCTTGGGATGACCCTTCCACTATCTTTTACTACCCTCACTTTCATTATCCTTACACATGCATCAGAGATCATTGTAGTGACTCCCATTGGAGTTGGAAACCTTATCATACCATCAACAACCAAAATCACCGCTCCCAACTTCCGCAACAGTGGCCTTCCTAAAATCACATTATGAATAGAAGCAGCCCTTACCACCAAAATCTTTACATCTAAAGTTCTTGTACAACCTCCATGTCCCACTGTCATGGACAAAGTAATCTCTCCCGTAGGCCTAACCATTTCACCTGCAAAACCAATTAAAGGTGTCCTGGATACAACTAACTTTCCCTAAACATCCGAACCAAACTGCCAAAAACAGGACTCGTACATGATCTCTGTAGCACTACCACAATCCACATATAACCTATGCACCTCGAATCCCCCAATTTGAGCAGTTACCACCACTGGCTCTTCAGTTGCACCATCTTGTGTTATTGGTGGAAAAGTTATTTCTTGGCACATTCATCCATACACTTCCATTACTTTCCCTCTTACATTTATCTCCGCTGAAACTTCCTGCCGCAAATTCACCATGTGTATCACTAGCACAACCTTATCATCCTGCTTTTCCCCTTGAATAACTTTCACCATATGTCCCAATTTTCCTGACCTAACAGCTTTATCAATTTCTCGCTTTAGGACAAAACAACTATCCGTAGTATGACCCTTGTCTCGATGATATGCACAATACTTATCGAAATTTTTGTTCGAAGCTGGATGATGCCTTGCTGGAACTGGAAGATCTACCTGTTCTGTAGCTAAAATTTCACTTGGCGTCTTTACTAATTCCACTACTTCCCATATCTATTATTATTAAAATAGTTACCCTGCTGTTGATAACCAGCCTGACCATCCCTTCCACCTGGTGCCCTATTCCATCGATTCCACGTCCCACTACGCTGAGTACTCCGCATGGGACCACTACTCTTAACATTCTGAGTTGTCAAATTATTTTCCCCCCGAAACTTCCGATTCTCCACATCCCACATATTGCTACATGCGTTTTTTCCTCTTACAAAAAGCCCTAACGCGATCCATTAGTGACTCCATGGATGTAGGCAAATCCTCATGCAATTTTTCCACCAATTGAGAATTTTTAACCCCATGACAAAAGCCAGATATTCTCAACTGATCACCAGCTGCCACAATTCTCATACTTTCTTTGTTAAATCGTGAAACAAAATCCTCAATGTTCTCATTATCCCTCCGTCGTATGTTATGAACTTCCGTGGTATCCTTCATACAACGTTTTTGTTGATTATACTGTCTTAAAAATTTAACACGCAAATCCTCAAAGCTCACAATTCCACCAGGAGGAAGTGCATCAAACCAAACTCTGGCCAATCCTGTAAGTGTCTGCACAAACATGTGGCACCACGTCTCTTTCGCCCATCCTTCTAACCGTACCGTTGTATAGAACTCGAAGACATGATCATCGGGATCCGCCAAACCACCAATCATTAACGAACTTAGATTGATGTCATGGATATCGGTTTATATGGAATTACTAAATCTGCCATTCATTCTCACAAAAATTATCATATTAAACAAACAAATAATTTTAAAACAACTGAAAACATACATATGCCTTATTAATACATCTGATCATAAGACATTTATTAATCATATCATTTTTTTTATAAAAAAAAAAGCTATTCAAAACCATACCTCGAGTTTTTCCTTCTCCGAGTACTGTTTACCAACAACATATTCACCTCGATAGTTATCATCCTCTCGTTTTCGCTCAGTTTCGAAAATCGTATCCCGTAAATCTTTGTTCACAGGTTTAGCACTATCCTTATAGACGAGTAAACATCCTTCTTCAACATCAACGAGTTTTCCTTTAGCTGACTCTTGTTGCTTCTTCAATGACCTTAACAACTCCTTGTTTCGCAAAAGAAATTCCCTATCGAATTCTTCCTCCTCCAATACTTCATCTGCAACGTTTCTACTCGTCGTTTCATACCGAGCAGACTTATCCAATCATGCTGCCGGAATCGAAAATTTGGAATTCGGAGTCGTAGAATCCCCAAATTTTCATCCTGCCACAGAGAATGAAGGTATTGAATTTTTTAACTGAAAATCAGCACTAAGCTCATCATTATCCTGCTCCACTACTCATCCAGACTCCTCCGCCTTTTTCTGCTCACCAATTTTCTCCATCGACAGCTCCATCTAGATTTTTTAACGAAAACAGTCCCACGGATGGCGCCACTGAAGAAACAAATATTCCTCAACGTAAATTGTCGAATGTAATCTAAATGGAGATTGAACGATGAGATATAAATGATCGAATTGCAATCAGAAAGTGAATGGATTTTATTGATTACAAACACTTCCGATTACACGTAGTTAAAGGTGTAAAAATGACAACAACCCTAACTCTGTTAACTATCGATCTATTTATAGGAATATTGTGCCCTTGCACCTTGATCTGTTCATCCGTCACTTGCTCGCAAGTGCCGTTCTTCCTGTTTCTGAGCAAGTGAAATCCTTGACTCTTTAGTTGTCACCTGCGATATCTTCAACAGAAAGGGACTTAATTGAAGTGGTGTCGGATGTGTATCACATCCGACACCTATATAATATCATCATCTTCGCCCATCTGAAATGGAACACTCCCCTGTATCCTACACGGTACCGCATATATATACATATATACATACTATATATAGACAGTCTTACTGACTTGACCGTCGGATGGTGGTCCAGAGACCCCGGTCTTTGGCCCCCTTCTAACGGGTCCTTTCATGTTACTGATACATGACAAGACTCGGGATATACTAGATCCTTCTAGCTTGGATTGTGGAGGTTCAACACATCTCTTCCATACTATTGATCGACCCGATGCCCCAGTAGCCCGTCGTTAGCCTTGCCACTCTGACCAACCCGAGGTACCCGTTTCTACACATTCGGTCCGCATTCCGTGGTTTCATTTCTATACACATATTTTAACAACACTCCCATTGAACCAAGAGTATTTAATGATCAGGCATTAGCAGAATTGTTGGAAGGCGTTAGAGGAAAAAGAGTAAGAATTGATCCAAACTTCCGGTTCAACTTGTGCTAATGAAATCTTAATGTTTTGCCTTGCTGAAACCGGTGACACTTTCCTCGATATACCCACATACACCTTACTATCAGGGTACGCATGTAATCACCTGCGATATCTTTAACAGAAAGGGACTTAATTGAAGTGGTGTCGGATGTGTATCACATCCGACACCTATATAATATCATCATCTTCGCCCATCTGAAATGGAACACTCCCCTGTATCCTACACGGTACCGCATATATATACATATATACATACTATATATAGACAGTCTTACTGACTTGACCGTCGGATGGTGGTCCAGAGACCCACTACTAGAAAAAGACCCTTCCTTGACACGCGAACAATGACACTCGGTATTTTATGACGCGCAAAAACAAGCGTCATAAAAATAACTGTCGTATTTGGCAAATTTCTATGGGTAGATGACGCGCATTTTCGCGCGTCATAAATATTGTGTCATCTGAAAAAAAATTGAAAAACACGGAGGACTAAACTTCAGTGCGCGTCAAGCGTAAAAATTATTTTGTCGCCTTATGTTTTTTCCCGCCGAAATAAAAAATCCTGAAAAAAGTAAATCCCGCTCAGTTATTTAGGGTTTCTCAACACTCTTCCCCAAATCTTGTCGCCTCCATCGCTCTACCTTACCTCCACCTCTGTTTATCCGCTCAACTATTAGGGTTTCTCAAGATCACCCACTATTACAAATATAAGCAAAAGCTGCGATTCGGTTTTATCAAATGCTGCGGTCTCCATCATACCTCCGCTTGTCGTTGAGTTTATAAATTAAAGCCAAATTCATACAATCAATTATACAAAGAAGCCGACGGCAGCACCAAGGTCCTAATCTCCTCCACCAGGCGACTTTCTTCCCCTCCGCCTCGCTCTCCCCTCCGCCTCTCTGCTCCTCCACCAGTCGACCTTCTTCCCCACTCGAAATCTGCAACAAAGGTACGGTATCTCCATCCCAACTCGAAATCAATCGATTTTTGGTTCCTAATTTAGGGTTTGCTTACTGAATCTGGTACGGTATCTCCATCCCAACTCGAAATTAATCGATTTTCTGGTTTCTAGTTAGGGTTTGTTTATTGAATCTGGTACGGTATCTCCAACCCAATTTGAAATCAATTGATTTTTGGTTTCTAATATAGGGTTTGCTTAATCTGCTAGTTTGATGTGTGTTTTTGGTTGTTGAATCGAGGATTTTAGTGTTTAATTTTGTTTTGATATTACATAATGCAAAATAAGATTTTAATATTATATTTATTATGTATCTTATTGTACCTTTTGTTGTTTCAGATTTTCCTGTGGTTAAGTCTGGTTGCTTTAGGCCTTTCTGATTTGGTTTGGATGAGATTAAATCAGAGTCTCACAATGTTTCTAAGGTAAGCGGGATACACCTGCATCTTCTCATTTAACCAAAATGACATGAAGAAGTAACCCAAAAGTTAATACTACATGCAAACCCATGTGTTGCTTCTATCATTAAACTTGAATCTGTATATATCTTAATTAGTGGCTACATTGTTGGCTACTCCTGAATTGGTAATTAGATTCCGATTAAAATGGATTATGTGTATATAGATTATGGTTTTGTGAATTAGCAATGTTGAATGGATAAAGATGAAGTTTTTGCATCACAAATCTTACAAATTTGCAACTTCTAAGCATTTGTTTTAACATAATCTGAATTAGTATAGTGTAAGTTGTGGCAATCCTTCTAGAAAAGTTGGCCTCATTTCTGAATTAGTATAGTGTAAGTTGTGGCAATCCTATGGAACTAAGGACTATTGATTGTTAGTGCTCTTCACTCTTTTATCTCTTATATAACGACCTTATATGCATGTTGCAACTATTTTGAAATCTGAATTATTTAAAAGATTTTGTCATTGTATTAGCAATGTGTAACATTGAGTTGCATGAAAGTTAAGAACAAGAGGATCAAATGTATAACATCCTTGTGTGATTCTGCTCTGTGCATAAAGTATTTATATGTGGTAGGAATAAGTAAGGTTAATCTATTTCTATATTATAGTTAGACATCTTTCATCCAATCATATTCAGCAATCAAATGATATAAGTAATATATTTCTTTACTATTTTGACTTTCTAATGTTTCTTTGATTTTTAGAAAGTAGCTGTTTGCAATCCCGTTACGTTGCTGGAAGAGATTGATATGACCGGATCTTACGTGGAGACCCTGCAGCAGCACTACTTGAGGTTCTTGACCCTGAACTTTCAATTTTTATTTTGTCTAAATTTTTTTACTTCGTCCCGCAAAACCTTAAGAATCTGCCATTACGTGTGCCCCTTTTAACTCTTTTTTGTACAAAGCCCACTCATATAATTCTATATGTTTGGTGGTCTGATATACAATCAATAATGAGGAATTTTGGCATAGGAGATTACTGATTAGTTTTATTTAAGTTAATTAACAGTTACTTAACTTAGGGAGAGAATGAATGCTGATAGTTGAAGTATTAAAAAGTCATTTACCATTTTTATTAGTATAAGTTGACCAAAAGAATTGCCTAGGATTTGGATGCCAATGTATAGTAGCTTCATGGGTCTTGAATGGGACTCAAATCATCTACTTTTTGCCTCGCTTTCAGTTAGCTTCATGGGTCTTGAATGGGACCAAAAGAATTGCCTAGGATTTGGATGCCAATCATCTATTTTTTCGGTCAAGTGGGGAGTACTGATCAAGTGGAGACGTGCTGGCAAGTGGAGACGTGCTGATCATGGGAAGCTTAAAGAGCCTGAGTACAGGTCCGTAGTAAGCAGGTTTATTGAACTTTTACTGTTATTACTTATGATTGAAGGTCTGTACTAATCAGGTTTATTAAACTTTTACCTAATTTGTTCTTAATACTTTGCACTTAGTGGTAGATGAATGAAACTAGATGCTATCAAGAAACTGATATATTTGTTATGATCTCTACGAGGCGTGTTCCTTGAATGGGTGGTAGTCATGTGAGTCTCTTACATACCTAACATTTTAGTTTCAAAACTTTATATGATCAATATATGAAAATAATCAGCTAAATTTGATCTGATTCTTACTAAAGAATTTGTTACTCCGTGTAATGATGGAACAAACATCCGCGTTGCTTACCAAGGAACTTATTGAAGGAAAAGAGGAACCTAATAGGTACTTCTATTTTGATTCCATCAAACTAATTATTAAACAAAAACAAAAGTAACTTATGGATATAAACCAATACTATCAGCTTAAGTAACTTCTGTCCGGTTAGTGAGGTAGTTGATGATGATGTGAGTAACCTGCATATCATATTATCTCGAGTTATATTATTTTAATCTTTTTATATATTTTTGTTTTATATACTAACAGTTTATTGTTGGGACATGGTTCAAAATTTGAAGGATTTAGTTGATGATTAAGGCTGTGAGTTAACTATATGTATGATGATGTGAGTAAATTGTATGTATGATCAAAGCTGTACCGTTTAGAGATTGCTTTGGGTCATTTTAAGAAGTGGTCACTCCCAGATTCACCTCCTTATCTGAAAACATAGATGAAGGTACACTAATCTTTAATAAATTGCATATAACTATCTCTGACTTCATTCTTTTTATAATCAATTGTAACTAACATGACATAATTACATGGAACCTTGTATTTCAGTAGCAAGTAGAGGAACTAATAAAGTTTCATCTTTGTTCTTCAGACTGTGTTCTCATTGGACTCGTTCATCAAAACAATGCCACTGACAGAATACGTAATTGAGGGATGGCAGCCAAAGTTCATGGGTTAAAGCCAGTTATCTTGAGTGCCACCACGCATCAATATGTATGATAATGTTTCTTAGATCTGTTCTCTCATATGCCACTTATTGGATTAGCTATGTATTGATATACAGTGGATATAAACATTGCAGGTCAAGTACCTGGCGTTCCCATGCCAGCCACAACCACAAATCTTGCTATAACAGGCCAGGCATCCGCTGTCCCAGCTATCACTGCATCAGGTGGCAAGGCAGGCGCAGCCTAAGTGAAACGTCCTCTCAAGAATGAAAGGTAACTTCAGCACATAATGAAAAAGACGCATCATTAACACCAGAACAATCACCCACATAGATAGTGGTCAGTTTGTGAGGAACTGATCATGAATCTGCTTTTTCTGCCTTATTATTTAAATTGCATTTTGACTGACATGTGTTTAGGAATTGGAATTGGTTTGTAAAACTATTCGTCTGCTCAATGTGTTATGATAAAATAGGATGTTGTTTTAAGGGTGATTGGGATTGCCTATTACAACTGCTTATTTGATTATTTTTTAGTGAACAATGGTATAACTTCTATAACTTTTTCTAGCATTTAACTTTCTGCTATTTGCATACGCAAGGTATTGCGTTAATGCAATCTTATAAGACAATCTGCTTTTTCTGCCTTATTATTTAAAGGTGACTGGTCAAAATCTTAATTTGAGGTCTGTGTCTTAGTTTTTGTTTTGCAGGTATAAGGTTGACTGCTACTGATTTGAAGGTACCATATATCTATAGCATCCCAATGTTGTTTTGTATACAGCTTGATAATCAAAGTTGCTGTTTATACCGGCCCAATGTTAGAGATTCAGGCTCCCTTTAGAGATTCAAAAACTCAGGTATGAAGTAGGTTTCAATGGTTTATAAATTTACTTCACACATTGAAGAACTGGGTAAAAAAGTTGTCAAAAACCTCAAAGAAGGGTCCCTTTTTGAGTTCTTCTTACATATAAAATGCACACAAGGCTACAAAACACTAAAGAATTGACAATGGTTTAAAATTTACCTCACACATTGAGGAATCAAGTAAAGAAGGTGTGAAAATCCTCAGAAAAAGGGCCCCATTTTTAGTTCTTCATCTTACATATGAAATGGACACAAGGCTACAACACTGAATAATTCATAAGAATTAGGAGTGTTTTGAAACATGATTTCAAATATATATACCTTTACCTGTTATATAGGTTCTAATTGTTCACTTTTGGAATCTGCAGAATACATGTGTTGCACTGTTAATAGATGACTCTTTGGTTTGATGTTTCTTATTATCATAATCAGGTTTGTTTACAACTCATGAATCATGTTAGTTTTATCTTTTTATCAGCACTTATACATACTTATTAAGTTGTTGGTCAACTTATTCTTCTGCACACCCGTATGTATAAGGTTGTAGATTCAAGTAGAACATATGCTTGAGTTTCCAACAGCAGGCGAAACTCAAGTGTTGCGTAAGTTTTGGAACTGTGAGATATCTGCCTCATCCTTCAAGCAGGAAACAACTCAGATGTGGAACCCTTGTGAGTGAAGATAGTAGTGGTAGTGTTTAGTTTTGCAAGTGTATACTCATGTTAACTAATTAGTTCATAGTTTATTTTTTTTTTATGTAAACTCATGTTAACTTTGTAATGTTGCTATATATATGAAATGTATTATTTTGTTATAAGTGAATCTATTATTGATTTTGAGGTTAATTGTCATTAATGTGGAAATGAGTGAATCTAAAAAATATATATATATTTTTTTTTATTTTTTTTAGATTCATGACGCGCAAAAATGCGTGTCATAAAAAAGATTTATGGCGGGGGCTTCCTTGACGCTTATTTTATGACACAAATTTATGACGCTTTTTTGCGCGTCATCGTTTGCGCGTCATAAATGGGATGACGCGCATTTTGCGCGTCAAGAGGATTCTTGACCCTGCCTTCCTTGACGCTTTTTTGCGCGTCATCTGGGCCCTTTCTTGACGCGCAAAAAGCGTCAAGAAAGGCCATTTTTGTAGTAGTGACCCCGGTCTTTGGCCCCCTTCTAACGGGTCCTTTCATGTTACTGATACATGACAAGACTCGGGATATACTAGATCCTTCTAGCTTGGATTGTGGAGGTTCAACACATCTCTTCCATACTATTGATCGACCCGATGCCCCAGTAGCCCGTCGTTAGCCTTGCCACTCTGACCAACCCGAGGTACCCGTTTCTACACATTCGGTCCGCATTCCGTGGTTTCATTTCTATACACATATTTTAACAACACTCCCAATTAACCAAGAGTATTTAATGATCAGGCATTAGCAGAATTGTTGGAAGGTGTTAGAGGAAAAAGAGTAAGAATTGATCCAAACTTCCGGTTCAACTTGTGCTAATGAAATCTTAATGTTTTGCCTTGCTGAAACCGGTGACACTTTCCTCGATATACCCACATACACCTTACTATCAGGGTACGCATGTAATCACATGAACATATTTTCCCTCATTTTAATCTTGGACCAAATGTTTACCGAGTATTCAACACTAAGAATATACATATATTTTTTTTAGATATGATAGATATTTCAAGTGGCGAACCAGAGTCAAAATCGTTCCAATCCATTGCTCGAGCTCAAATCATTTTAGGGTCACAAAGGCTGCTTTAGTAAAAGCATTTAAACAAGGGGAAAACACGAAAATGACCATTGTTGACCTTGACTTTCGTTAAATGATCCTTTGAAAAAAAAAATTATGTCAAAATGACCTTGACTTTGCTTTAATGATCATTAGAAAATTGATTATATCTAGTTGCAAACTTTAGTCGGGTAAGAGAGAGAAATGACACATCATCATCTTCTTCAATTTCAATCTGTATTTTTCACTCTCTTTCTTTTCACCTAAACCCAAAACCAACAAAGGAATTCGGCGACCCTTTAACTCAATATTTCGGCCAATATACTCAACGATAAATCACGTTCGACCCGTCTACGAACTCCTCTCGATCATACGAACACAATGGGACTAGCCTTAACCACTGACGTGCATCATTCAACCGGATCTAGTTTGAGTCTACGAACCGTAAATCATAGACAATACGTACGTACACATCACTATCTCTCTCTTCTCGATGAAGCCTTGTTACGGCTCAGCATTTCAACCGGAAAAACTCCATGGATGTTCTGGTTCATCCCTACAAACCACCAGAAGTTAAAACCCTTTCCGGTTGAACGTCAGTACCGGTTGAACATTCCGTCCAGTTGAAATCAGATGGACCCGTTCCGTGTGAACCGTCGTTTCTGGAAGAAGGTCGAAGATCCAAGGTATGTCGGTTCCGATTGAAGTCTTTCCGGTTCCGGATATCGAACATGAGCACCATTCATCCAGTTGACGAGTTATCTCGTAAGTCGAACATGAGTCGGAACATAGTTGAACTTCTGAAGCGTGCAAGTATTGGATAATATATGCATCTAAGAATCTAGTGGCTTCTAAGAAATTGTTATAGATTAGTTACTTAAGAACCAAGTCAACCATTCATTTAAAAAGTTTCGAGAGAACCTATCCTTCCGGCACATCCGGTTCATCCGGTTCAAATTGAGTTCCGTTTCATTAAAGCTTAAAGGCACATCCGGTTTCATTTTCAACTGGAACCTACCGGAAAAGGCCATCAACCGGAAGTAGCTCTTTTCAACCGGAAAACGCCTCTGATTTTTAGGCCCCCGGTGATGCTCTTGGCCACCGAAAATCGCTGATGTTCGATTCTGATCAGTCTCAGTCGTCGGAGTTTAAAGGAGCTTCACGAAGAATAGTTCTTGCTTAATTTCAAATCAATGGATCTTATTTGATTCAGTTTTTTATGTCGAGCACAATCTTGCAACCAATTTTTGTGATTCGTTTGATCATAGAGGATTTGTGATCATTCAAAAAATTAATAGAGTGTATATATATTTTGTGATTTATTTTCCCTCTCCTATCCGACTAAAGTTTGCAACTTGATAAATAATTTTGGCTAATCAATTTTCAAATGATCATTAAAGCAAAGCTAAGGTCATTTTGGCAAAAAAATATTCAAAGGATCATTTAACGAAAGTCAAGGTCAACAATGGTTATTTTCGTGTTTTTCCCCTTTAAACAAGCCCAAACACTTAATCTAAACGTCAAGGGAGTCTGATTGATTACAAATCCTTCAAACCCTTTGGGCACAACAATGACTCAAGAAGAGATTGATATCATTATCAACTTTTGCATGGAGAAGTTCATCCATATTGTAAGCGATGAGATATTTTCAGCTACTCGTTACATCAAAGAGACCTCCAAAGCTCTGTTGTTAAGAATAATCTTGTTCATGTTGTTTATAGTCTCTCGAAAGATTTAAGGTGGTTTAGAATATGTTTTTCAAATATATCAGAGGAAACGTCATATGTTTCGCTGCAAAGGATGAAATACGATCGTCAAAAGTCGATTCGCAATTCAAGAAAGCCTTGGGTTCTTAAGTGGGT
The DNA here is from genome assembly GCA_039602395.1 of Deinandra increscens subsp. villosa. Classification (NCBI taxonomy): domain Eukaryota; kingdom Viridiplantae; phylum Streptophyta; class Magnoliopsida; order Asterales; family Asteraceae; genus Deinandra; species Deinandra increscens. The sequence goes on along the minus strand of JBCNJP010001155.1, from coordinate 647 downwards.
GCTTGAGTTATCAAAGTTCGAATGTCAAATGGATCGTTAGATGTGTAAGAAGCATGTAATGAAATAACTATTCGTAAGAAAAATGAATTCTTGTACGTTTATTTTAGAGGGTAGTTTCTGTAATACCATCAAACATGAGGGGTGTATTTAGCTCTTCCCAAATTCTTGATTTCATGTGTTAATTGCGAGCCAATGAATGATATTCGAACATTATTACGATTCCCCGCGATTTTCTATTTGATGAATTCCCCAATAATTTTCTACTCAATTTTAGGGTTTTCGCTCCAAATTAACAACAGAAATGAACAAATTCCATTCAAGGATCCCGTATGTTCTTCTTCTCCGTTGATTTCTGTACCAATTTCGAGTTTTCATAAAAATTACTAATCCCTAATAGATTGATTTTTCCGGTAACTGAAGTTCAGGCGTCGCCGTCGGAAGCTCAAATCAAATTTCCGGTTAAATTTGTCCTGCACAATTTGTTCATGAACCTATTCGTTCGCTTTCGTGCGGGTATGAGCATTTGTTTTCCCTCACGTGTTCAAAATATTATCTTCTACGACAATTGTTTGCATGTAAAATCGCCGTTAATTAGTTTATGAAATATTATATGGAAATTTGTGGAGGTGAAATTGTGGTTGACCTAA
>JBCNJP010001150.1:0-18907 GCA_039602395.1 Deinandra increscens subsp. villosa | reverse complement strand
AACGCGAATGGAAACCTAAGGTGGTTTTGTTTTGTATAAAATGAAAATCCAAAAATAGAGTTTTCATTTTAAGGGGGAGAATTGTAAGTAAGGGGGAGTAATTGAGAAAATGCATGGTATGGGGAGAAGGTGAATACATGCAAAATATATAATGAAGGAAGGTGAATACTTGCAAAATATAAAATTGTGAGAAATTGATCAATGGGAAATGATGGTACATTGGCATACGTATCTGACTTATGGATAAAGTAGATGAAAGGGCCATAAGATCATTATTTGATGTGCTTGGTAGGCTCGACAAATCAGAAAGTATTCAGATGTGATATACACTAAATACTAATGCTTGACCATGTGGATAACATCTTGATGCATACTTCATGACACAAAAAGAAAAATAAGTGTGAAATTCAAAATGAGAAGTCACTGTGTATACATGTGTTCATTTTGCAAAGATTTAATCTTGTTTGATTTTCTTTATTTTGTCAAACGATCGGACTTTCTCTGCGTATCGAAAGATCGACCTGATCATTGTTCGTTTGACGTTCTATTTTATTTTCTTTGGTGTTTCATATAACTCATCGGACTTTCTCTGCGTGTACGGAAGTACCGACCTGATTGTTGTTGAGTTATACAATTTCAACTTGTTTTATTTTTCTTATTTTGTTAAATCTGAGGCCTTATCTGCGTATCGAAAGATCGACCTTAAGGTAGACGATTTAACGTTCTTATTTTTTTTGCATGGAACACAGTTGACTGTATCATGAAAAATAGTATGCAATCTGAAAGTTCACAAATGCAATCACACAAAAGAAAAAGAAAGAAAAACAGAAAATGTCTGAATATGTCTGATAGTGTGGGGTACACTGGTCAAAGCAAATCTAATCAATACCTTAACATATCCAGATGTTATGAGTATGATTCTGTCTGAGCTTAAGATGGACAAATTATACCAGCAATCGACATGACTTATGTGTTTCAATTAATTGAAATTGAAGTGTAGTTCAGTGCGTTATGATCAATATGATCCCATATAGTGATCTTTCTCATACCAAAAATAGTGTCTGATTCTGTGTTGCAATTTCATTTCATTTTAGAAAAGATCAAAAAGATTTTAGGTGTGTTTTGATATAAACTTTCAAAAAGCCAAAAAGATTTTGTTTCTGCTTTATTTTCGATCTGATCAACACGTGATATAAAATCAATTTTCAAAATCATATCTTGGAGTCTCAAAGAGACGTTTTGCGCCAAGATTTTTTAAGTGTTAATGCAGGATGCTGTCGTGCAAGCTATCACAACTTCAAGTCTTCTGAAGCTGTTGATAAAGACCAGAGATATACTAGATATCATCAAGTATTCAAGATCAAGCTACGATTGATTTGAGGAGGAGTTTGTTCGAAGATTTATTTCATTGGATAAACGGATTCTTTACTTGAGGGGGAGCTTGATTGAAGATACATATTTGATGATGTTGAGAAGAAATGAGAAGAGATACTGCACACGACGAGGGGGAGTTTGTTGATACCTGAAATGTGCGTCGTGTGAAGTATCGAACGAAGACCAAGTTCAAGCCAATATAGGGTTGGCCGAACTAGGTCCGAACCTGAAGTTCGGACCGGCCGAACCTGGGGTTCGGTGGGAGTTCGGCCGATCGGGTATATATAGTAGTTTGGTCTTTGTGTTTAGTAGTTCTGAGCGTGTGAGCAAATCTTAAGTGTGTGTTTCTGAGTGTGTAATCTCTGTGTCAATTCTCTGTGTTTACACTGGTTGTAATTGTTCGTTTTGATCAATAAAACAATCGGTTAATTACGTTTCGATGTCCGGATAGCTAGATCGAGTAGACGATCCGATGCTCACGCATTTTCACTTCCAGTGTCAAAGTAAAGCGGGAAACATATTTTTTCAAAGTTTTCATAATAGATCTATATCAATGATCTGCTCAAAATGTTGAGTGTTTATTTCAATGAAAATAAAAAAAAGAGAAAAGAGTATGAGTACGAATATACACATGCATCTGATTACTTGAGGTAAAGTATGCGTGTTGACACATGCACATGCATTTACCTTGTATATCAGGAAAATATAGGCACCTACCTATGTACATACAAATGAAGGCAAGTCCATATGCATTTGCTAAAACCTCTAAGGAGGCCCTCAGTATAAGTTACTTCCGAGTAAGTTACGACTTGCATTAGAAGTATTATTAGAAAACCTTCAGAAAGGACTTAACACATTCATTTCCGAGTAAGCTATGCTTGCATCGGCTGTACAGCAACAATAGGTCCTCTGTTCAGAAAAAAAGGCATTGGTGGTTTCATTCTAATTCATGGTCCTCGTGTTCTAGGAACATCAGATGAGCTCGTACCTTATTTTCCTGTTTCCATACAAGAGCATTCTAAATTTGAAGATTGGATCGAAAATGCCAAATTCCCGTAAAAGTTGAAGATGCCAACCTCTGTTAAAAAGTGTGGTGGGCTGACAGATCCTGATGATCACATTTTTTATTTTATCACTGCGGGAAGGTTGGAACGTTGGTCAGAAGAAACTTGGTGTCATATGCTGGTGCAAACCTTTACTGAATCTGCTAGAATCTGGTTTGACACACTTCCGAATGCACAAATTAGTATCTTTGAAGACTTAAGAATCAAATTCTTGAGACAATTCAGTCAGCAGCGGAAATGTACCAAGGAAGTAACGGAGGTGCATAACATCCGAAGAAGGGGTGATGAAAGTCTTGAGAATTTAGTAATGAGATTTAATAATGAAACTATGAAGATAGTTGGGGCAAAAGATCAGTTGCGAATTTCTGGGTTTTGCCATGGTGTTCGGCATACACATCTCGTTGAAATATTGCATGAAGACTTGCCAAAAACAATGGAAGTGCTTATGGATCGTGTGAGAATATATGTCAAGGGGAAGAGCGCTTCAGGAAATATACAAGGTATTGGTACCCAAAAACCATCTCAAAAAGGAACCAATCATAGAAATATAAACGCAAATGTGCATCCTGCTCCAACAAGAAATCAAACTTGGAGAAGAAATCGATTTCAACCTTATGATCGAAGAAAAGAAGGAAACTTTGGGGGTTATAAAAAGATTTGGGAGTCCAGAAATGAGGATTATACGTCACTCACTAAAACCCCAAGTGAGATATTAATCACTGAAAATGTGCAATTTACGAAGCCACAAAGATCTCAAAATACTTCAGGAATGGATGTGAATAAATATTGTGATTTTCACAAAGATAGGGGCCATGATACAGATAGTTGTCGACATTTGAGAAGTGAAATTGAAAAAGCTTTTAAGTCTGGCAAGTTATCCCATCTGGTAAAGAACATTAAAGAAGGACAACCTCCAAAGAAGGTCATTGGTATGATTCGAAGAAGTTCAAACGTTTGGCGTCGAAATGTCAAAATTAAAACTGAAGAAGAACAATGGAAGAGTCGCGAAATTACATTTCCGCCTTTGTCTGGAAAAGAATCAAAGGAAGATCTTGTGGTGGTTACAATCGGAATCTCTGGTTTCTTAGTAAAGCGAACTATTACTTGGATACCAGAAGTGCATCTGAAATCATGTACGAATCTTCCTTCAGAAAGATGGGTTCAGAAGTGCAACAACTGCTAAAGCCTCATACTTCTACACTTATAGGCTTTTCAGAGGAAATAGTACACCCGATTGGGGAAATTACTCTCCCAGTGATCTTCGGAGATGACAAACTCTTTCGATAAGAAATGATGACGTTCATTGTGGTTGCAACGCCATCCCCTCACAATGTAATCATTGGAAGGCCCGGATTAAGGGTTCTAGGAGCAATTGTTTCAACCGCACATGGTATGGTCCGATTCCCAACGCCTAGGGGGATCGCAACTGTCAAAACTGATATAGATCCACAAGTTGCGTTGATTGATATACCAGTGATATCGAAAGAAGGCACAGACAAATTCAAAGATAACCTTGGAAAAAACAAATGGGTGATTAACGAAAAGTTCCTAGATCAAACTATCGAGATAGGATCGCAACTGCAGGGGAGCCAAGAAAGAAGATGTTCCACTTGTTAAGGAATAGTGTTGATGTCTTTGCTTGGGAGCCAGCAAACATGACAGGAGTTCCAAAACACTTTGTTGAACATAAGCTTAATGTTTATCCAGGGGTAAAGCCTATTCAACAAAAGCGGAGAATCTATGACAAAGTTAGAAATGAAGTGGTTAAAGAGGAAGTCAGTAAACTTGTAAATGTCGGGATCCTCCGCGAGGTGTTATACCAAACATGGGTCCCAAATCCTGTTTTGGTTAAGAAACCCGACAACACATGGCGCATGTGCATCGATTTTAAAGACCTCAAAAAAGGTTGTCCTAAAGACTGTTATCCACTTCCTGAAATTGATTTCAAAGTGGATTCCTTGGCCGGTTATCAATGGAAGTGTTTCCTTGATGCTTACAAGGGTTATCATCAAATTTTTATGGCCAATGAAGATGAAGATAAAACAACTTTCATTACCAACGAAGGATTAATCTGTTATAAAAAGATGCCATTTGGGCTCAAAAACGCTGGTGCAACTTATCAAAGACTCATGGATAAAACTTTTCAAGTGCAAGTAGGAAAGAACCTAGAGGCCTATGTGGACGTTATTGTAATAAAGAGTTGTCATGAAGAAGATATGATAAGGGATGTTGAAGAAACTTTCGGAAATTTATGTAGAATTAACATGAATTTGAACCCCAAAAAGTGTTCATTTGCGATGGAAGAGGGAAAATTTTTGGGAGTATTAGTCAACAATGATGGGATTCAAGCACATCCAAGGAAAGTCAAAGCGGTTATGGAATGAAGCATCCTACGACCGTTAAAGAAATTCAAACATTAAATGGAAGACTGGTGTCCTTACATCGATTTTTGTCTAAAGCTGCTGAAAGAGCAACACCATTCATGAAGTATTAAAAGAAAGTTTGAAAGGAAAATTTGAATGGACACCTGAAGCTAATCAAGCTTTTAAAGAGCTAAAAGCAGATTTAGCTACACTTCCAACTTTGACAGCACCAAGGGTTGATGAATCATTGATAATGTACCTGGCCGTTACTGATCATTTTGTAAGTGCTGTACTTGTAAGGAAAAATAGAGCTTAGAAGATTTCCGGCTGAAATGCCAATTTTACTAGTTCCGGCTGAAGTTGAAGTTGAAGCGGAACTTTTACTTTAAGCGGAACAGGCAGTTCAAGCGGAAAGAAGCAGTTTTGTGTTTCAGCGAATATTCCGGGTGAACTCGTTTATCCACAAGATAAAGAGTTCAACCTGACTTTTCCTGAGAAGTCTTTTCAGAAGTCCAATCCTGCAAAAGCTTCTCGTATGCTTCTAAATCTGATTCAAGCCGCTCTCCTAAAGTAGATTGTTGCTGCCAACACGCAAGTCATTCCGATTGTCGATGTTTATTCTTTTGGTAGTTTGTATTTGACTTTTTTGTTTACGGTCTAGATTAGATCGCATGAGATCAATGGCTGTCATTGATCTCATCTGCACTATATATAGCATGTAATCTCTTAGTTTACAAAACGTTCATCACTTGTAATAGTGTAGCTTTGAGTTAATGCAAATAGTGCCGAATATTCGATATATCGTTGTTTTACTATTCTGCAAATCAAGCATTTACATTATACAAGAACTTAATATTGCTTAAGTAAAGTGAAATATAACTTTAATTCCGCAGGGTTATATTTGCAAGTAAAGGGCTTAGTTTTAGTTAATTCATAACTATTTTCGATCCTACAAGTGGTATCAGAGCTTAGGCTCTCACTTTGAAGACTTTCTGTGCTTCAAAGTCGATACTTTACTTGCTTACTTTACAAGTTTCGTTGTTCTATCTTTCTAAAAGTGTTTCAAAATGAGTGATTTCAGTTTAAGTTGCCCAAATGGCTCCTCCAACAAACCACCAATGTTCACTCCTGATGACTTTGGTACCTGGAAACTCAGGATGGAAGGTTTTGTTAGGATTTTGGACCGTCGTATTTGGAAATCTTTCACTGAAGGACCCTACTCACCAATGGTTTCATCTGCTGATGATGCAGAAGTCAAAATACCTAAGCCATTAGATAAATATGTTGAATCTGACTACACTGCTCTTGAATTTGACCATAAGGCATACTGGACTCTACAGGCTGCACTTCCTAATTCCATTTTGAGTGGGTTTAAAGGATATAAAACTGCATTTGACCTGTGGAATGCCTTAAGTGAAATGTATGAAGGAACCAGTGAAGTAAAAGAAAACAAGAAAGATGTCTTAAAACAAAAATATGAAAAGTTTACTTTTAAATCTGGTGAAACAATGACAAACCAGTACTTGAGATTTGTCTCATTGCTTGATGAACTCCAAAAAGTGGATGTTAAACTAGAACAAGTAGATGTGAACAGAAAATTCCTACGTTCCCTGCCTTCTGTGTGGACAGTTTACACAGTAAGCATTAGGGAATGCAAGAATTTGAAAAAGATGAGACTCAGTGAACTTCATGGCATACTCAGTGCTTATGAAATAGAACTAGATCTTAAACAAAACTCATCTTCTGAATCAACTCAACTGTTCTCATCTGCACTAGTAACCACTGATTTTAACAGTCAAAGATCATCTAACTCATCATCATACTCCTCACCTATAGTCAGTTTCCCTAAGACACCAAGGTGTCAAGAGAACTTTTCAAACTCTTTTGAAAGCTCTCACAATGCTCATGTAGCAACTGACTCTTATCAAGGCTTCATACCTGAAGATCTTGAATGCATAGGTGCTGATGATTTAGAAGAAATGGATATAATGACCCAACTTGCAATGGTTTCAGTAAGAGCTCAAAGGTTTTACAAAAGGACAGGTAGAACCTACAAGGGAGCAAAAGGTGCTCACATAGGCCTTGACAAAAGCAAAGTCAAATGCTACAACTGTCACCAACTTGGTCACTTTGCAAGAGAATGCTCTCAACCAAGAAGAGAAGGACAGAACCAGAACCATGCTCAAGGGAAAAATCATGGAGGAAACAACTCAAACAACAACAATTCTGGAAGCAACTCAGGTTCACACCCCACCCCACCAAAGCCAACCGGAAGTCTAAACCATCAGAATGTGGTAGCTGCTGTAGCAAATCAAACATCATGTGTTGAATGGGAAGATTTTGCTGCTGAGTTTGAACCTATCAACTACGCTTTAATGGTCAAACAGGACTCCATCACAGATCAGGTAAATTCTATCCCTGAAAAGGTCTTAGAGAATCTATGTAGTCCTGCCTGCATAGAACAAGTGGCAAAATATCGAAATCACAACACCGATTTGATTGATGAAGTTTCAAACTTAAATGAGTTAAAGGAATGTTTTAAGAAAACTGAATCATCATACATCTCAAAAATTGAAAACTTAACCAAAGAGTATGAACAGTTAAAACAAACCAACTCAGTGCTTGAAACACAGCTTGATGACTTGCTGACAAAACTTGAAAAATCAAGAAATGAAACCAAAGATGCTAAGGCTGAGGTTGATGTTCTTGAGATCAAGCTGAAAGATGCTTTGTTTACTTGCGATAAATTTCAAACAGCAAACAAAAAGGCTAAAAAACTGTGGATGGGAGGGATGTATGGTAAAGCTGGTGTTGGCTATAACTCTGTTGAGCCACCAATCGAATACTCACCTGTAATCAAACCAATTGAAGCTTTAAAATCAGAATGCAAAGTTAGTCTCACAGTTGATGACAATTCATCACAATCCAGTTCTGAAAACACTGTTGAGTCTAATAAAATTGATGTCACTGCTGCCAGCACATCTGCTTCAGTTGACCAATTAAACATTTTGAAACCATCAATTGCTGTTCCTCCACCAACTGTTTATGAACCTAAGGATTCAAAAGTTGGAGGAAAGCAACCTGAGCAACCAAAGGGAAGTCAAACTCAAAGGTTTGGTCAAGTAAACTTTAATCAAGTAACCAAAATTGAGTCTCCCAAGAAATTTGAAACCAAAATTGTTGAGTGCATGTGCTGTGGTGAACAAGGTCACCTAGCTGCTGTCTGTCAGTTTAACCCAATGAGTAAAGTCAGGCCATTTCAAAAGCCAAAACCTGTTTTGAAACCAAAAGCCGATTTTCAAAAGAAGCTCACAGGAAGAATCTCACCTGTGAAAAATCACACTTTGAAGCATTTTGGATCTGAATCCAACAAAGTTTTAGTTGGAAATGATAGAAATGGTAGTTTCACTATTTTAAAACAAAATCGTTTTCCGGCTGAAGTTCAAGCGGAACATTCTTCCGCTCGAACTCATGTTCAACCGGAAAAGAAATTTCAACCCAGATCAGCTACTGCTCCAAAGCAGAGACCTCAAGTTCATTTTGCTGATGGGTTTGAGCACCTTGAAGCTCAAGGAAGAAGAAACCCCTCCAGAGGAAAAGTAACCTCCAGAGAAAATTTTTCAAGAAACAGCAAACCCAATCAATTTGAAACTGTATTTGCTAATGGTTCAAGTGGAAATCATTATGTTCCATTTCAGGGAGGGAGTTTAAATCTAAGCAAACATTTTCCCCAAAGATTTTCAAAATCACCTGAAAGAACTAAGTTAGTTAATCAAGAGAGTGAAAAACTTAAGAAACTAACTAACAAGCAAAGAAAGTTTAAAGAATATAGGGACAGAAAAATTGCTGCAAAAAGAAACACCAAAGATGAAAGATCTAGTCAAACAAGTACTCAGTTTGAGAACTTCAGTTTGGACAATGATGATTTGTTAAATGAAGCTCCAGCTGTTAATACTCTAGTACTTAAAGAGTACAGGTATAATGATGCTTATGGCAGACCCAAGACCACTCAGGCTTGGGTCCCCCATAGAAATTAATCATTTCTGATATGTGCAGGTGCAAAATAAAGGCCAGAATAGCCTATGGGTAGTTGACAGTGGTTGCACTTGCCACATGACAGGAAATAAGCACATTCTGGAAAATACAAAAAGAATCAATGGAGGACCAGTTGCCTTTGGAAGCACAAAAGGCCATATCACAGCACAAGGTGATGTGACAAATGGACTGGTAAAATTTGATAAAGTCAATTTTGTTGATACATTGAATTTTAATTTGCTTAGTGTCTCACAAATGTGTGACAGGAATTTAAATTTAATGTTTAATGAGAAAGAGGCAATAGTTCTCAAACCAGGTGTTAAAATTTCTGATGAATTGATAATGCTTAAGGCACCTAGGAGAGATGGACTATACATTCTGGATATGTCAGTAGCTACACCTTCATGTGGCACTGCTTGCTTTGTATCCAAGGCCTCAGTTGACGAATCTGATCTTTGGCATAGGAGGTTAGGTCATGTGAACTACAAAAACATGAACAGAATTGTAAACTTAGGCTTGGTTAAGGGTCTTCCTAACAAGCACTTTATTTGTTCTGAAAACTGTGTGCCATGTCTCAAGGGCAAGCAACACAGAACCTCTTTCAAGCCAAAAGTTGAATCTTCAATCTCAAAACCTCTAGAGCTTTTGCACATGGACTTATTTGGTCCAACTAGAGTAATGAGTCTAGGAAAAAGGTCATACTGTTTTGTTATAATTGATGATTTTTCTAGATATACTTGGGTTTTCTTTCTCAAAACAAAAGATGAAACTGCTGAATTGTTGAAAACTCTTGTCATTAATTTAGAAAATCAATCCAATCTTAAAGTCAAAACAATCAGATGTGACAATGGCACAGAATTCAAAAATCATGTTCTGAATTCATTTTGTGAGGAAAAGGGAATTTTGAGGCAATTTAGTGCTCCTAGAACTCCACAGCAAAACGGTGTTGCTGAAAGGAGAAATAGGACATTAATTGAAGCTGCCAGGTCAATGTTGGCAGACTCTAAGCTCCCTGTGATATTTTGGGCTGAAGCAGTTAACACCGCTTGTTATGTCCAAAATAGGATCTTGATTGTCAAGGGAAAGAATAAGACACCTTATGAGCTTTGGAGAAAAAGGAAGCCAAATATTTATTTCTTTAAGCCATTTGGTTGTCCTGTCACTATTTTAATAACCAGTGAATCTCTGCCTAAATTTGCTGAAAAGGCAGATGAAGGTTATTTTGTTGGCTACTCTGGTGTATCAAAGGCATTTAGAGTATACAACAAGAGAACTAAAATTGTTGAGGAAACCATAAATGTTTCTTTCAATGAGAAATCTGCCAACAATTTTAAGTCTCAGCCAAGCTGGTTATTTGATATTGATGCACTAACCACTGCTTTCAACATAACTGTTGATAAGCTTGTAAGCTCTCCAGTGCAGGAACAAAACTTTAACAGGTCTGCTGATGAGCATTGGAAGAAAAACCAAACTGTCAATGAGAAGTCAATCTTCTTTTCTTCAATAAGTTCTGAACCTGTCTTCCCAAGAAATGACAAGAAACTGACTGAAATAATTCAAATTGAAGAAGAAATCGTTCCGCTTGAAGTTCAAGCTGAACATATTTCTCCGGTTCAAGTTCAACCGGAAAATCAAATTTCAGAAACTGAAGAGAATACTGAATCAGAGTCTCATGAAGATGGAAACTCACATGAAAGCACATCAAATGAGCTCCATTTAGATCATCTGATCTACAATTCAGATACCAACTCTCTTGAATCAGTTGGAGTTTCAGATTCTATATCACAACTTGAAAATGTTGAGCTTGATCACAGACTTCCTCAGCTCAACATTCCCTCAAATGGAAGAAGCCATGAATTTCCTATGTTCATTGATAGAAGAATCAACAGAGATCACCCAGCGGGAAACATAATTGGAGAAGCTTCAGCTCCAGTGCTGACAAGAAGTAGATCTGCAAATGCAAATATCTGTTTGCATGCTGCATTTTTGTCTCAAGAAGTACCCAAGAAGGTAGCAGATGCCTTAGAAGACAACAGTTGGGTGGAGGCAATGCAAGAAGAACTATTTCAGATAAACAAGCAAAAGGTTTGGGAATTGGTAGATCTGCCTGATGGAGCAGAACCAATTGGAACAAAATGGGTGTTCAGAAACAAGAAAGATGACAGGGGAATTGTTATAAAAAATAAAGCAAGATTAGTTGTGCAAGGCTATGTACAGGAAGAAGGCATTGATTACGATGAAGTCTTTGCACCAGTAGCCAGGTTGGAAGCAATCAGAATCTTCCTAGCCTATGCTGCATTTAAAGACTTCCAAGTATATCAAATGGATGTGAAAAGTGCTTTCCTGTATGGCCTCCTGGAACAAGAAGTTTATGTCAATCAACCTCCTGGTTTTGAAGACCCTCACCATCCGAACAAGGTATGCAAGCTAATCAAAGCTTTGTATGGTCTCAAACAAGCCCCTAGAACCTGGTATGAAACTCTTTCTAACTACCTTCTAGTGAATGGCTACAAGAGAGGAGCAATTGACAAAACTCTTTTTGTTAAAACGGTTGGTAATGACATGTTAATGGTACAAATTTATGTTGATGATATTATTTTTGGTTCATCTAACACTTTGTTGTGCAAGGAGTTTGAAACTTTGATGCAGTCAAAATTTGAAATGAGCTCCATGGGAGAACTAACCTTCTTCCTAGGACTTCAAGTGAAGCAAACTGCAGACGGAATCTTTCTGAATCAATCAAAGTACATTCAAGACATGCTGAAGAGATTCGACATGCTATCATGCTCAAGTGCCAAGACTCCAATCTCCACTTCCCACAAGTTAACTAATGACTTAAGTGGAAAGCCTGTAGACGTGCACATGTATAGAGCAATGATCGGCTCTCTGATGTATCTCACAGCTAGTAGACCTGACATCATGTTCAGTGTTTGCTTATGTGCTAGATATCAATCCTCTCCAAAAGAGTCACACATGCTCGCTGTTAAGAGAATTTTCAAGTATCTAAAGGGGCAACCCAAACTGGGTTTGTGGTATCCCAAGAACTCTGACTTCTCTTTCAAAGCATATACAGACAGTGATTATGGAGGATGTGATATAGACAAGAAATCAACATCAGGAGGATGTCAATTTCTAGGAGAAAGGCTTGTCTCTTGGCAATGCAAGAAGCAAACATGTGTTTCTACTTCAACTGCAGAGGCTGAGTACATTGCTGCCTCAAGTTGTTGCAGCCAAGTCCTTTGGATCCAAAATCAGATGCTTGACTATGGAATCACATTCATGGAAACTCCTATCCTTGCAGACAACAACAGTGCCATTTCCATCGTCAACAATCCAGTGAAGCACTCCAAGACCAAACACATCGACATAAGGTATCACTTTATTAGAGATTGTGCTGAAAAGAATTTAATCAAATTATTTAAAGTTCACACTGATCATCAATTGGCAGACTTGTTTACAAAAGCTTTCGATGAGGCAAGATTTTTCTACCTCATTACAGCCATTGGAATGATGAACTTTGAATAGAATTTTTCACAACTTTAATAAAAGAAAGAGATGTGCTCAAAGAGTCCGTCTCTTGATACAAAAAGAAAAAGAAAAAGAAAATCTCTTGTGTTAATTGAAGAATGCTTCAGTTCATAGTCTAAAACTGCTGTTAAAACTATGAAAAATTGACACAAATTTTCAAAATTTATGTGTTTTGGATTTTCCGGTTCAAGTTCAGGTTCAACCTGAAAGAATAACTTTTGAAATTCACCGGGTGAACTTCAACCGGAAAAATGCTTTAAATTTGACGTGAAGACTTATTTTTGAAAACAATTCTTCCAAGCGGAAAAACTTATCCGCTTGAAGTTCAACCGGAAGAAATGTAGTTTTTAAAATAAAGGAGAAAATGAGTTCCGCTTGAACTTCCGGGTCAACAAAGTCAATGAGTCATTTAATTACCCGGAATGCACAATTTACTAAGCGGATATTCATTTATTTTACCCATTGAATTTTTTAACTGTTCAATTCCGAGGTTTCAGTAAATTAACTTTTGGATAAGGGCATGCTTTAACCAGTTGTACTGTATAACCCCTAAAGCACCTGTCCCATCCGTCAATGAACCGTCGATTTACAACCTCTCTCCTCCACGTCATCTCCGAAAAGGTAAAAAGCCCTAAATTACCGTCATTTCCCCATTTCTCGCAACACATCTCAGATTTTACTCCCCAAACCCTCTCAAACCATCTCTGATTAACTCCCACAAAACCGTCGACATTCTCAAACTCCGTCAACAATGGCTCCGAGAGGAAAGGCCAGTGGCAAAAAGCCAGTTGGTGACTCAAAATTTCCGGTAGAACACAACTTGATGGCATACCTGGAACCACCATCCAAGACTGCAATCTACAATGAAATGATCGAGTTCATCAAAAGCTCTCACCTACATCATGCGCTTACTGTAGAAGCCGAAATTTTTGAAGAGGTGATGGAAGACTTTTGGGTTCACGCTAGGGTTACCGACGAGGCTAGCGGTAGTGATAAAATTGTGTCAACTGTCCAAGGGAAGGAAGTTGAAATTGATGAAGCGAAGGTTCGAAGACTGTTGAAACTGAGGGATGAAGGTGGATACGGAGAATTAGATCAGAAGAAATATCTCCGTCTATTCAGAAACATTGGTTATGGTGGCTCCCTGAACAGCAAAACTATCAAGAAGGGGCAGTTACCATACAAGTGGAGATTCCTTGCACACACACTTCTGGTGTGTTTATCTCCAAAGAAGGGAGGTTTTGATGAGCTCTCCGGTGAGCAAGCCTCTGCCTTCTACGCTGTGGTCAAGGGTGAGAACTTCAATTTTTCCAAACAAATTTTTCAAGCCCTCAAATCCAATGTTCACTCTGAATATGTATACTTGTATCCCAGATTTTTAACATACATCCTCAAAGAAGAGTACCCCCATATAGTATGGCTTGGTACAATTTTGCACCAAAAACTTCTGAATGAGAAAACTTTTTCAAACCTTGCTTTAAATAAATCTCCATTTCTTGGAAGGGATACTGACCACCCCTTACCAATTCCAAGGCAATTTCCTGATGAACCTGCTACTGTAGAGGTTCAACCGGAAATTGTAGGAGTAACTGAGCTCCCTGCTCAAGATGACAGAGCTGTAGACCTAACAGTTTCTGATCCCACATCTGTCCCAGCTTCCTCTTCACTAATAGTCTTTCAATCCAAAAAGAGGAAAGCTACCACAATCACTTCCACTGCCACCTCCTCATCAAACTCACCTCCTGTCATTTTCAAAAGACAGAGAAAAGTGGTCACTAGGTCTCCTCCACCTAGCACCACCAACCAACCTGAAGCTTCAAACCCCGTTCAAGGCAAAAAGCCTAAACGGAAACTGGTAAATTTGGGATTATCTCTTAGGGATGAACCTTCTGTTGAGGGGGAGTCATTAGAAGCAGATGTAGCTTCCCCATCTGAACATTTTTCACCCCTGCAAACCATGTCACCCAGGAGTGACAGTGCTTTCAATCCCGGCTTAAATGAAGGTGTTATTAACTCACCCACCATATTACATGAGAACATCCTGATAAGCCAGGACCCTGTAGCACTGCAACCCCACTCCTCACCGGAGGTGAATCTCAGTGGTTCTGAAGAGATTCATGCAGAACGGGCTGCTGCTGCCCAAGTATCCCAACTGGAGCTTGGTGTCAGCAGTAACATAATTAAGACCCAATCTGCGGCAATCTTCTCTGAATCAGCACCCGGAAGTCCTTCATTGGAACCAAGGGTTGTTGAAACGGCAGAAGAGAATCCCAGGTGCCAAGAAGCCATGGGTACCAATGCTGGTCAATCTAGGATTGATAGCTTGGTTATTTCCAAGGATACTGGCAAAAAGCCAGTTGAGGATAGTCTGACACTGCCTGAATTGACGAAATTGTACCTTTCTCTGCAAGCACAGGTTGAAGCTCTAAACTCAACTGTTGCCAAACTAGTTCAAGCTGATCCTACTCCAACTGCAGCAGGTCCTTCAAACCCTACCAGAGATGCTGAAGAAATTCTTGTAACAGATGAAGCTGATACTGTCAAATTGGGGGAGAAGTTACTGTCAAAACCTGCTATTACTGAAATTGAAGAAGTAGAAAGGATACCGGCTGAAGTAAGAGTCACAGCTTGCCAAAAGATTGGCATTAACCCTTTTTCTGTTGAAGAGAGCTGGGTAAATATGAAGTGCAGTCAACTGATTGCCATTTCTCCTTTTGAAGACCCCAACCTCACTGAGCTGGTTCAGTCGTCCATGCTGATTGCTGGTGCTCTCCCTGAGCATATCAACATGATCACAACACTTTTAAAAGATGTTATTTTTCCGGCTGAAAGAGCCAGTGATCATGTTTTAGGCAACATTGCCTCCACCAGCAAGGCAGCAGCTGATATGGAAGAAAGTACTGCAACTGCAGTAGTTGGTACTTTGACTGAAGGAGAAGGAGAAAGTTTGATCGGTGAAGATGAAGGAACCGAGGTACTGGAGATTACTGACAAAGAACCTGAAGTCACCCAACCTCAGGTGGTGACTGATGGTCAATTATTGGTTCAAGCGGAACTTCAACCGGAAGTTCAACCGGTAGTTCCAGGAGAAGGAAATCTGAATGCTCAACCGGAACATCATGTACCAACCCAGGTGGATGTTCAAGGTCCCAGCTCCTCAACCTTTGGGACTGTTGAAACACCTATGGTTCAACCAGAAGAGCAAAGAAATGAAGAAGCCGAGGATGTGGCTAGATCACTGATAGCATTAAGGAGTTCAGAAACAGTTCAAACTGAGGAACCTGTTCAAGCTGAAATAGCTAAAACCATTCAACAAGTAACTCAAACTCCTGAAGCTGAAGCTTTAGTGAAAATGGTTGAAGATGCCAGAAGGGTTGCTGAGGATGAGAGAATAGCCAGAGAGCTCCAAGAAGAATTCGATCTGTACATGCAAAACAATGTGTTTGAAAACCTTCTTGAAGAAGCAAAGACCAGGTCTTTCAACTGGAGATTAAAGGACTATGATTTGGATACAATGTCTGAAGCTAATAGGCAGAGGTTAATTGCTATTGCCTCTCAACTGCCTACCAGGCTGGTAAAGAATGATGAAAATTACCATCTGTTGAAAAAGATTCAGAGGGCTCTTGTGATTAGAAATTTGAAGAAAGAGGAAGAGCTAGCTCAGATGCAGGTTAAGGGACTTTGCAGCTTGATTGACAAAATATTTCATGAGCTAAAAGGAGAAAGTGCTGCTGTCAATCCTAACCTGGTGATGCCTTCACCATCAGAGCTGGTCTCAGGTACTATAACTGCTAATGTTAAACCTGAAATTGATGACATTGCAGATATACCACCTCCACCTTCATTTATTTATGATCCAAACCCAATGCCTACAACAACTTCATCCATTCTACAGTCACTTCCAATCATACCTTACAAACCTCCACACATCCCCAAAAAGCTTGCTGCTAAACTTGCCAATCCTAAGTTTAGATCAGACAACTTCACACCCATCACTCCCTTTAAGAAGAAGCCTCCACCTACTATGGACTTCTCTGACATCTTTCCACCTACTCCACCATCAAGCCCAACTCCTGAAACCAATGAACCACCTCCAAAAACTACCCTGCCTCCACTCACCATAAGAGAACCTCCTTCCTCCACCATCAAACCTACTGAAACTCAACCAGGTCCCTCTTCATCTTCTGCCAAAGGCAAAAAGCCTATTGTGCAAGAATCTGCTGATGATTCTGATGAAGAGAGGAAGATGAGAAAGAGAAAGATGATGCATGCCAAAAACAAAAGAGATCAAGACAAAAGAAGGAAAGGCCCTCCCAGAAAAAATAAGATTGTTGGGTGGACAGTAAATGAAGATAATTTTGACTTTTCCTTCAAACTGGCAAATGGCACAACTCAAGTGATAAATGCTCACAAGGCCACTAAATTTCTCAGTGCAATGCAAATGACTGACATCATCCTAAAACTTAGAGAAATTATGAATCCTTCAAGGGCAGAGCACATGTTAAAGCTTATCGTTGAACCAATTGTGCTGGAATGTGGAATGCTCTATCGAAAAAATTTAGATGATGATTCAGAAGGAGAAGAAGAAGAAGAGCCTATCAGTGAGATCAAATTTATCATCTGGGAAGAAGAAGAGAAGCTCTTCTATGTTCATAGAGCTGATGGCACCTTTACAATCCATGAGTCTATTTCTGTTCAAGAAGAATGGAACGAAACGGACTGGGATTCAATCAAACATATAAAGGTGACCAAAACAAACATCAGAGAGCTTTCTCAAAATCTTGATGCCAGCATCGGATCTTCTAATAAGTAGGTTGTGGAAAAGAAAACTTTTGGGTACAAGTCAATTTTGAAGATAAACATTGAAGACAATAAATAATTTGACAGCATCAGCTTAGGGGGAGATTGTAAGGAAAAATAGAGCTTAGAAGATTTCCGGCTGAAATGCCAATTTTACTAGTTCCGGCTGAAGTTGAAGTTGAAGCGGAACTTTTACTTCAAGCGGAACAGGCAGTTCAAGCGGAAAGAAGCAGTTTTGTGTTTCAGCGAATATTCCGGGTGAACTCGTTTATCCACAAGATAAAGAGTTCAACCTGACTTTTCCTGAGAAGTCTTTTCAGAAGTCCAATCCTGCAAAAGCTTCTCGTATGCTTCTAAATCTGATTCAAGCCGCTCTCCTAAAGTAGATTGTTGCTGCCAACACGCAAGTCATTCCGATTGTCGATGTTTATTCTTTTGGTAGTTTGTATTTGACTTTTATGTTTACGGTCTAGATTAGATCGCATGAGATCAATGGCTGTCATTGATCTCATCAGCACTATATATAGCATGTAATCTCTTAGTTTACAAAACGTTCATCACTTGTAATAGTGTAGCTTTGAGTTAATGCAAATAGTGCCGAATATTCGATATATCGTTGTTTTACTATTCTGCAAATCAAGCATTTACATTATACAAGAACTTAATATTGCTTAAGTAAAGTGAAATATAACTTTAATTCCGCAGGGTTATATTTGCAAGTAAAGGGCTTAGTTTTAGTTAATTCATAACTATTTTCGATCCTACAGTACTTTTGGATGAAAGAGAAGATAAGCAACTTCCGATTTATTACATTAGCAAAATGCTAAAAGATTATGAAATAAGGTATCCAATGATTGAAAAGGTCATTCTAGCGCTTGTGCAAGCTACTAGAAGGTTGAAACGTTATTTTCAAGCTCATACCATAAGCGTACTCACTTCCTACCCAATACAAGGGATCCTAAGAAAGCCAGAAATGTCAGGAAGATTGATCAAATGGGCAATTGAAATTGGGCCATTTAATATTGAATTTAAGCCAAGAGTTTCAATATCCTAAGAAAGCGAGAAATGTGAGGAAGATTGATCAAATGGGCAATTGAAATTGGGCCATTTGATATTGAATTTAAGCCAAGAGTTTCAATGAAAGGTCAAGTTGTTGTAGATTTCATAGCAGAAGTGCCATCTGTCTCAAGTGTTAACGTCATAACCATTCCTGAAACCAAATACCAAGTGTGGATTCTTCACACAGATGGTTCTTCTAACTCTGATGGTTCAGGAGCAGGCTTGATTCTAAGGAGTATGGAAGGGGATGAGCTAACATATGCGATTCGTTTCAATTTCCCAGCTTCAAATAATGAGGCAGAATACGAGCCATTGTTAGCAGGTTTAAGGTTAGCCAAGAAGATGGCAGCAACGCATTTAACAGCTCACGTGGATTCATTGCTTGTTGCAAGTCAAATTGCTGGGACGTACGAAGCAAAAGGCATATACATGATGTTATACTTGGAACAAGTTCAAGAATTAATTAAGATTTTCGACAAATGTGAAGTCTTGCACATATCAAGAGCTCAAAATAGGAAGGCAAATTCGCTAAGTAAATTAGCATCAGTGGCATTTGAACATTTAGCAAAAGAAATCAGAGTGGAATTACTGGAGTCTCCGACAGTTAACGTAAAAATAGCAGCGGAAGTGCAAGTTCAAGATGAAAGTTGGATGAGTCCTATTATTAAGTATCTAACTGCTGGT
>JBCNJP010001148.1:0-27731 GCA_039602395.1 Deinandra increscens subsp. villosa | reverse complement strand
AATTATGGTCACTTCGCAAAAGAGTGTAGCTCGGCAAAGAAACAGGAGACTTCGAAGTTATATCAGAAATATGCTGCTCAGAGTAACAAAGCATCAGGAAGCAATGGTAATCCATCAAGTTTAAATACAAATGCTGGTGGATTAAACTCAGATTCTAAAGCTTTGGTATCTCAAACCGGAGAAGGGTATGACTGGGCTGCAGATTGTCCCGATGAGTCTTCCTTTCTATGCACTAAAGAAAGAAATGTAGTAGCTGAAGATGATCCTGATCTTCCGGGATAAAACTTCTTTGCTGAGGGTTATCAAGCCTTTATGGCTGATATTCAGGTTAACTCTAATATCTGTGAATTTTGCATGACAACTGCTAATCAATTGAAAGAACTTTCTGCTGAGAAAGTTATGTATTACGATAAATACATGTTAGCAGAAGAAAATGTCACCATTTACAAACAAAGGTGGGAGGCTGTTAAAAATGAATTAAAAAGTGAGCATGCCGTGATTCTGAGCACAAAAATTGAGTTAAATAACAAAACTGAAGATTATATTTTTTTGTGAGAAAAAGCTTGCAGAAGCAAATTCTAAAATTTCTGAATTAAACATTGAGATATTGGATCTTCAAAGACAATTAGAAAATTTCAAGAATTCATCTTCCTTTGCAAGGATGAAAATTAAAAAGAAGTGCTCAAAGAATCAGGGTGTACTTCAGTTCCTCCACCGATTGTTCATAGCAAAGGACCAACTGAACCTGAGATCAAACTAGCTGTTGTGTTTGATTATTCTATGTTTGCTGAGGGTTCATCTGATAAATCCAAGGGCACTCATAAGAGAAAGCCTGTCAAACTGATGTCCAAAACTAACTCTGGGGTTTCGGTGAATGTAAAACTTACACCTTTAGAGGCTGCTCAGAAAATCATTGAAACTGAAAAAACAATGAAAGAATTTGAAATGACAAAGTTTATAAAAGGTCGTGATTTGTTTTTTGAACGTGAGTCTGTAACTGTAAGTAACACCACCACACCGGATGTGAATTCAATTCCGGTACCTCCACCGAAATCAGCTAAATTTAATGGCATCGGATTTGGACATCCTGATGAAGTTTCTAAGGTCAATCAAAAGAAACCTCAGAAAGTTCAACAAACCGACAAGAAAAATGTCAAGTTTGGGAATTCTGATGACAAACAGAAAGGTAAAACTGAAGTTGGTGAATCGTCTAAGAAAGTGAAAATGTGTTGTCTGAAAGGTAGTGATACCATATTTTTGGATGAAGCATTTCCATTATGTTGTGTTGATCCAGCAAAAGTTTCCAAATTGTTTTATGCTGATTTAGATGAAAAATGTGTGTCTGATCATGAACATGTGAAAAATGGTTCTTTGCTGAAACTCAGAACTAGTTCAGATGATCAGAATTCTGTCAAGACTCACACTCCAAAAGTTCAGAAATTTTCATCAAAGTCAAAAACTTCAAAGTATTCACCTAAGGATTTTTATAATTCCGATGGTCAATTTTCTGCTAACACAAATAGTTTTGACTATGAATCGTATGGTTTCTATGAGGATTATGATTTTTATGAAGACTTTGGTCATTATGAACAAAATTTTGGATTGTTTGAAAACAACAAAAGCAATTGTGAATCCAAAAGATATTCTGAAAACTGTGGAGTTGGTGAGTATGGATTTTATAATCAATTTGGTTATATTGGTCCATTGTTTAAACCACTTCCAAAGCATAAATATCGGAGGTTTAGGGCTAAGAAACCAAGTAAAGTGGTTAAACATATGACTGATGGTAACACCTCAACTGAATCAGGAGGTAACTTTCCTGCAGTTTTTGTTGATCGTAGGAGGTGTTATCATTGTCATCAAAAGGGTCATTTAAGAAAAAGATGTCCGGTTTTGGCTAAGAAAAGAGCTTCCGCTGTTAGTTTAGAAAAATCTGAAAATGTTTCTGAGCCAAAACAGGTCGATGAAAAAGTGGTCACAAAACAATTTTTCAAACAAGGAAAATTTTTAAAAACTCAACAATCATTTGATTGTTCATCTTCAAGTGATGTTACCACAGATTCATCTTTTTCTGGGTTAAGGCAAAAGTGGCTGCCTAAATTGACTTCAAAAGCCACTGAGGACTTTTCTGAAGACACCGGTCGACCCAAAGCTGAAAGCTTGGGTCCAGATGCTCACTAATTATCTGCTAACATGTGTAGGGTGCTCGAAAGCCAACTGTTAACAACTTTTGGGTCGTTGATAGTGGAGCATCCAGGAACATGACGGGTAATATTTCCTTACTATCAGATGTTAAACCTATTCAAGGAGGAAATTTTACCTTTGCTGGCGATAAAGGGGGTAAGATTACCGGTGAGGGCAAAATGGGTAATGAGAAGATCACATTTGACAAGGTCCAATTTGTGCAAGAGTTGCAACACAATTTGCTGAGTGTTTCTCAAATTTGTGATAAGCAGTACACTGCTGCTTTCACAAGTTCAGAGTGCTTAATTCTGAAACCTGGAATTCAAATTCCTGATGATTGGATTGTTGTACGAGCTCCTCGATTTTGTGACTTATATGTGTTGAACATGAATCAGACTTCTTCTGCGGTTTCTGCTACATGCTTTATTTCTAAGGCTACAGAAAAAGAATCCATCATGTGGCATCGCTGTATGGGACACATCAATTACCGGAAAATGAATTATTTGGTAAATCATAATATGGTTGAAGGCGTTTCAAAGAATAAATTTTTTACACATGATGTTTGTGTGTCCTGTAAGAAAGGTAAGTAAAAGAAAAAGTCTCATCCATCTAAACGTTTAAATTCGATTGTGACTCCTTTAGAGCTACTTCATATGGATCTTTTTGGTCCTGTGAATGTTCGCAGCATTGAGGGTAGTTATTATTGTTTGGTTATTACAGATGACTTTTCTCGATTTTCATGGGTGGTGTCTCTAGCGTCAAAATATGAAACTCCTGATCAAATTCAGAAGCTGTTATCCAAATTTCCATCAATGTACAAGCATAAAATCTGTCGCATTCGTACTGACAATGGAACTGAGTTTAAGAATGCTAAGATGGCAGCATTTTGTGATTCACTTGGGATTGTTCATGAATTAAGTGCGCCGTATACTCCGTAACAAAATGGAGTCGCTGAACGAAAGAATAGAACTTTGATTGAGACGGCTCGAACCTTGTTGGCTGATGCAAATCTACCAATAAAATTTTGGTCCGAAGCTGTTCACACTGCATGTTATGTGCTCAATTACGTTCTGATTGTAAAGAGATTCAATAAAACAAGTTATGAATTACTTAAAGGTCGAAAGCCTAATTTGAATTTCTTTGTACCGTTTGGGTGTCTTTGCACGGTTCTCAAAGAAGGTGGGAAGTTTGCTTCAAAAGCTGTTCAGGGTGTTTTTGTTGGATATCATCATCCGATGAAGCGTGTTTACTTTCCGTCTTCCAAGACTATTGAGAATCATGTGAATGTAGATTGTCAGAAGCATACTTTCCTACATCCCAAATCGGCTGATGCTCAGTCTTATGATTATAAGTCTCTAATTGATTCGTTCACGGTTGCACCATCTGGATCTGAGGAAGAGGAGGATCCTGATATTTTAGCTGCTATGTTACACTCATTAACAACTCCTGCTCCAGGTTCATGGATTCCAAAGCTTTCAAGCACTGCTGTTGCTTCGTCTAGTCAGAGTGCTTCTAGTCTAGACACTATGAGTTCTTCTTCTGATGATGAAAGTATGTTTCATGAAGCTGAATCTACACCTGTAGATGATCAAATTCATTTGCCAAGTACAAGCTCTTCTGTACCAAATTCGTTACCGATTGGTGATTTATCAAGTTCAGAAGTGGCAGAGGCAACTTTAAACAATTTGGCAGATAATCAGGCAGTTTCTTATTCAACAATTCTTAGGATTCACAATATTCATCCTCAAGACAACATAATTGGAGATCCGTCTTCGGGAGTTCGTATACGAAATCAATTGGCAGGAAATATTGATGCTTTGATTGCCGAAATCAGAGAATCTGGGGTTCAGAATGAAGTTTTTCACTCATGTTTTCTATCTCAGGTAGAACCTTCTAATGTTGCTAAAGCGTTGGAGGATGCTTCTTGGGTAGAAGCAATGCAAGAAGAGTTGCAGCAATTTCAAAAATTGGGCGTTTGGCATCTTGTAGATTTACCCAAGAACTCTAAAGAACCGTGTGGCACAAAGTGGGTCTTTAAATGTAAGAAAGACGATCGGGGTGTCATTATCAGAAACAAGGCACGATTGGTGGTTCAAGGTTTTTCCCAAATTGAAGGTATTGACTTCAATGAAGTTTATGCTCCTGTCGCACGAATTGAAGCTATCAGAATATTTCTTGCTTTCGCGGAACATCACGGATTCAAAGTGTATCAGATGGATGTCAAGAGTGCGTTTCTGAATGGGAAGATTCGTGAAGAGGTTTATGTGAAGCAGCCACCTGGTTTTTATGATCCTGACTTTCCTGACAAAGTGTACAAGCTCGACAAAGCTTTATATGGTCTTCATCAAGCTCCCAGGGCT
The DNA here is from genome assembly GCA_039602395.1 of Deinandra increscens subsp. villosa. Classification (NCBI taxonomy): domain Eukaryota; kingdom Viridiplantae; phylum Streptophyta; class Magnoliopsida; order Asterales; family Asteraceae; genus Deinandra; species Deinandra increscens. Next base: position 23,187 of record JBCNJP010001148.1, on the reverse strand, counting down.
TGGTATGAGACTCTTTCAACTCACTTGCTCGAAAATGGTTTTCAGCGTGGCACGGTGGATTGTACGCTATTTTCGAAGAAGTTCGGAATTATTTGTTGCTGGTTCAGATATATGTTGATGATATTATTTTTGGAAGCACAAAAGATAGTTTATGCAAAGAATTTGAGCGTGTTATGCAAACAAAGTTTGAAATGAGCTCAATGGGAGAGATGGGTTTCTTCTTGGGTCTGCAAGTTAAATAGTCTGCTAAAGGCATATTTTTGCATCAATCAAAGTATGTGTCTGATGTGTTGACTCGATTCAAGGTTGGCGATGTTCGGATCCCTAGTACTCCACTTCAGGTTTCACATGGTATCGAACCAGATGAATCCGGTGCATCTGTAGATCCGACATTGTTTAGAGCTATGATTGGTTCTCTTATGTATTTAACCGCATCTCATCTTGTTATAATGTTTGCTGTTTGTCTGTGTGCTAGGTATTAGGCGGCTCCGAAAGGTTCACATATGCTAGCCGTCAAACGGATTTTTGCTTATTTGAAGGGTAATCCAGATCTTGGTATCTGGTATCCTAATGATAATAAGTTTGAATTATCAGCATACTCTGACTCGGATTATGGTTGGTGCAAGATCAATTTTAAATCAACTACCGCTGGATGTCAGTTTTTGGGGGAGAGATTGGTCTCTTGGCAATGCAAGAAGCAAACCTCGGTTGCAACATCTACTGCAGAAGCAGAATATGTGGCTGCTTCTAGTTGTTGTTCTCAAGTCTTGTGGATACAACAGCAGCTACGCGACTATGGTTTGAATTTTTTAACTACCACGATTTTATTGATAATTCAGCTGCTATTTCTATCACGAAAAACCCCGTTCAGCATTCCAAAACTAAGCACATTGATATCAGATATCATTTTATCCGGGATTGCTACGAAAAGAAATTAATTGATTTGCAAAAGATTCATATAGATTTTCAACGAGCTGATTTGTTTACCAAAGCTTTTGACAAAACTCGTTTTAAATTTTTGTTGCAAATTAACGGGATTACAAAGCTGGATGCCATCTAATTCAGTTGATCAATTTTTCGTTTTACTGTTTTTCTTTATTTTTCTGCTTTTTAGGGGGAGATTAATATGAAAAATACAAAAAATAGTGTGAATTGTGTGTGTTTTTCTATATTGAAACATGAAAAAGCATAAAAAAAATTGGAAAATCCAAAAACGTAAAACAAATTTGAAAAATACAAATTTGAGAAATGTGATCCAACCTTGTGAGAAATGATGGTACATCGGTGAATGTTACTGACCATGGATAAACTAGATTGAAGGGGTGTAGGTTCTTGTATGTTTCATTGAATGTGTTAATCAATATCTGATATTTGCTAGTATGATATAAAGATAATGCTTGCTTGAAATCAGTGGTGTAACATAGTTCTTGTGTTTGAGTAATCTTGATAAAAGGTGGAAAAATGCAAAAACAGAATAAATAAGTGGTCTAGTGTATGCATGCGTTCTTTTGAAAGATTTAAACTTGTTTGATTTTCTTTATTTTGTCAAACGATCGGACTTTCTCTGCGTATCGAAAGATCAACCTGATCGTTGTTCGTTTGACGTTCTGCTTTATTTTTCTTGGTGCTTTGTATAACTCATCGGACTTTCTCTGCGTGTACGGAAGTACCGACCTGATTGTTGTTGAGCTATACAATTTCAACTTGTTTTTACTTTCTTATTTTCCTAAACAATCGGACTTTCTCTGCGTATCGAAAGATCGACCTGATTGTTGTTTGTTTAGGTTCTGCTTTCTTTTTTCATGAGACACTACGAACGACTTACATCTGTAAATATTCATGGATGAATAAAAGAAAAGTGAAAATAGACAAAAAGAGAATAAATCAGATCCTCAAATTGCTTGAAATTGTGGGTACCATGATTTCTACACATGATAAATATACCTAATTCATATGAGAAAGCAGTAAACATTGATTTGATTTGACTGAAATAAATATGAAAATGTTGTATTCCTGAACTGCTTGACTTGCATGCTGAATAGATTGAAATTGAAATGTGTTAAGTGCATCTCACTGATATGATCTCTCGTTGTGATCTTTCTCACAAAAACATAAATTATCGCATCTAAATATCTTGTTTTCATATTGTTATTATTTCAGAAAATTTCAAAAAGATTTTTGGTGAGTTTTAGCATAAGTTTGGAAAATCAAAAAGATTTTAGGTGTGTTTTGATATAAATTTGATAAAAGTCAAAAATATTTTTATTCTGCTTTATTTTCGATCGACTGAATTCAGATATGGCAATTTATTGATGAAAGAACCACAATCGATGCTAAAATCAACTCATCATGTGTTAAAATTTGAAAACGGTGAAGTTTCGGGTGCAAATTGTGAGAATTAAGGGTTAAAGGGAAAAATGGTCTTTAATGTGGTCCGGTGGACCATATGGTACGCTCGGCGGACCACATTAGGTATATATAGATCAATCTGATCCGGGGTTTCTCATAACCCGCGGACCATCAGTTTTCTTCAAAAACACCTAAAACACACACAGATCTGGTTTTTATTCGATTTTTCTCTGGATAAGAACTGATGCTCGGGATTTTTGAAGTTACAGGTAGGGTGCTTGATTACGCTTCAAATGACGGTCTTGGTTTATGTTTTGGTTGCTTAATTTGTGAAATTTTTAATCGGTTTCAAAGACATGTACTGGGTCGGAATTATGTCTAGAACACGTCCTTATACTTCGATTTCAAAACAAAATCCATTTTGTGTGTCAAATTTGCAAAAGACTCTTTGGTTAAATGTTCGTCCGCCGGACCAAATGGTCCGCAGCGGACCACTTTTGAACCAAATTTGAATTGGTGCGTGTCTGGTCCGCTTAACTAAATCTGATACGCGGTCAACATTCTGGTCCGCCGGACCAGATGGTCCGCGTGACTAATTTGATCCGCAAGATGATCTGCCGGACCTGATGATTTTATCTGGTATGCGGCCAATGTATCTGGTCCGCCGGACCACTTGGTCCGTATGACCAATTTTGGTCCGCAAATGGTCCGTTGATCACATTTTCCAAAAATGTTACTCGTTTGAGTGTTTCAAGTAAAATTGAAGTGGTTTGTAAGTAATTTTGATTATATCTTATGATTTTAATGGATGTTTGTGTTTGTGATTGTTACAGATATGACAGATTTTAAATCAGAAGGAGAACATAATGTTTGTGCTTTTCTAGATGCTTCAGCATGTTGGAAACCTCATTTTCTGGGCATCTTTGATTTCAAGAGAAGATCGCGAATTTGTTATGCTGCAACTCATATGTGTACTCCTTATAAAGATTTACTTGTGATGTTTTAGAATACAGCTCAGGTAGATTGTTCGGAGGTTCCTTCAGTTATTCGTGCAAGAATTCTTCAAACAGATGTAGTTATATCTGAGGAGGATGTACGAAGAGTTTTAAGGTTAAACGATCAAGCTGATTTTCCAATGGAATTTGATGAAGCTGACTTGGTGGCCTTTTTATGAAGAATAAAATATGATGGATAATTGTATGTTTCATGGTATCTAAAGGCCAATTTGAGTCCTCCATACAAGTACCTGATGCACGTGATTATCAAGTGTTTTGGAAATCGTACTAGAGGTCAAGAGGAATTTGATTTGAATGTTCTATCTTTCTTTGCAGCTTTGGTGCTGAATAGGCAGTTAATTTCTCTGGGTGGATTTTTAGTTATATGAAGGAAAACATTTTGACAAAACAAGTGAAGAGTCTTATGTATCCGCGATTTTTACAAATGATCTTGAATGAACTTCATCCAAACCTTTCGAAGAATCAGAATGCAATTTTAGTGATGAAGCATATGAATCGAGTTGCAGTAGGCAAAATTCCGGTGTATCAAAAACGAAAAGGAAACAACATTCCTCCACCGGTGAAGAAACTAATTGGTCATCTAGCTAATCCAAACTATGTAGCCCCTGCTGATGGTGCTGCAAGAAATCCTGAAAGTTCAGATGATGAATTAGAGTATAATGATAACGGTTTTCCCATTGAGATTGCTGAGAATGAAGAAGAAGATCATGAGGCTCAAGCAAATCAAGCACCAAATGTACAGAAACCGAGAGCACAAGATCAGCCACCTGTGCAACAACAAGAACAACACGAGCAAGTTATTCAGGAGAATGTTACTGAACCTGAAGCTGTTAATACTCTAGCTGATGATATAGTTGGTGATGCTGGTGTTTCTAAAGATGATACCGATTGGTCGTTGGCTGACAATGATTCTGATTCTGGTGATTATGTCACAATTTTGCATAATACCAGAGAAATTCCAGTGAAGAAAGGTTCTAAGGCACACATTGCCTTCTAAAAATCTCAGAATCTGGATACTTCAATGTATGAGACTAGAACCAAATAGGTTGCGGATAAAAATTGATTGAATTATCTTTCATACATATTCGCCCCAACCTCTTTTAATTTTATCATGGATTCGTTATGGTTTGGCCCATTTGGCCCATGTTGTTTTGTTTTGGATTGACCCACTTTTACTGGGTTCAAGGTTGTATTTGTTTAAAATTGAATAGTTTTATTTTAAATTGTAACTACTCACTTTCGCCTGGACGAACGAGACGAGTTTGACACAAAGACCTATTTGAGATTATCCCTTTTGAGATATTCGAAAATGGCTAGAACCCAAAAACGAGACCGACGTTTCCTGATGACGCGCAGGAGCTTGTTGAAGTCAGTGGAGCGATTAAGTCGATCAGGGAGTTTTCTGTTCTCGTGGTTGATTTACTTTTACGTCCCTTGACCTTCCTCAATATTGTCATAGGCTCTAGCAATATTGAAACCCTTGCATGGCCAAATATGTGCATGTGTGTTTGCTTGTTTTGGTTGCTTGTCTTAATTTGATTAACGCGCCAACTAAAAACCCAAACTTAGTTTTACCGATATAAAACTAATTTTTCAATCGATTAAATAAAAGTCCTAATTTTATTACGACTTTATAAAATTTAATAACCAATTTAATTGGACATTAAATTCGGATTTTTCGATAAATTAATCGAACATTGTTAATAATTAGTTATCGTCTCGCTACACATAGATCATTAATACTTAGGTTATGTAAATGATCGTCCCGAGTGAGATAGGATTCACAAAATTTGTCGTCACATTAATTATTAAAATATGACCTAATAATCCTATATGGTAAGCCTAAAACCGGTAGTATATGCCATCCTAAGTCAAGTCTAACATGGAACATATTGACCGATGCATCCGTATTGGAGTATTTCAACACCGCACGTGGTGTTTACGGTATCTTCCAAGGTGAGCGTATTGGAGTATTTCAACACCGTACGCACACACTGACCACTTAGGACAACTACTATTTTCTTTACACGCACCTTTGGTATTGGAGTATTTCAACACCGTACCTCTGGTCGGCATGTAGATAGAATGGGCATAGATGGGGCTAAACGTATTTCATTGATCCGTTCACGAAAGCCCCATAACGGGAGTTGTGACTATTGCTCACAAGTGACAATCATTGTCCATTCAATTACTTAGAAATTTTGAAAGCACTTTACGCTGTCTGGAGATATTGTCTAACTGACTGAATTCCTAATTCCTATTCAAGATTTACTTGCCATCCTTGAATACGAATCAAACATCGAAACACTAAAACATTTGCCTATTGTTTCAGATGGCTAACCGCGCAAACCAAAAGACTTTCCATCTCAAGTCTCTCCTTGAGAAGGAGAAACTTGATGGCGCCAACTTCCTTGATTGGGAAAGGAATCTGAAAATCGTCCTGAAAATGGCTAACATGGAAAACGTGTTAGAGGCTGAGGTTCTTGTGGAACCTGAAGCTGACACGGCTGCGGCGCGAAACGCCCATAACACGTTGCGAACAAATGCCAAAAATGTCGCATGTCTTATGCTAGCCACCATGAATTCTGAGATTCAGAAGAACATGGTTGATAGGACGGCTTTTCAGATGATCGGTGATCTGAGGGGCATGTTTGAAACTCAGGCTCGACAGGAGCGCTATGACACCGTTGTGACACTCATTAGCTGTCGCATGGCGGAAGGCGCTCCCGTCAGCCCTTATGTCCTGAAGATGAAGGGTTACATCGACCGTTTAGCAAAACTGAATTACGTCATCCCCGCCAAAATGGCGACTGACCTGATTCTTCACTCACTGTCCAATGCCTTCACCCCTTTCCGGGTAAACTTTAACATGCATAGCATGGTAAAGATAGTGACTGAACTTCACGGTATGCTTAAGACTGCTGAAGTTAATTTTGTTAACGGCAAGGAACCCGATGTACTCGCAATCCAATCAGGAGGCGTCAAGAAGCCCGAGGTGAAGAAGGGTAGGCCTGGGAACAAGAAGAAAGGCAAGGCAGCTGTCACCAGAGCGTCTGGAAGCTCCCAGAAGGGCAAGCCTAAGGCGTCCAAGGCACCACCGCCTGAACAACGCGAGTGTTTTGAATGCCACAAGATAAGGCACTGGAAAAGAAACTGCCTAGAATATCTTGCCAAGGTGAAGAGCGGAAAAGCCCAACCGGGTAATTCCTCAGGTATACACATAAGTTCATGTTGTATGATGCTTCACTTATTCCTACAAAATATATGTTTGACATACTTTACATTTTGTAGGTGCATGAAGCTGAAGGAAGTAAACCAAGACGACACTGAGCTACCCTGCGATTTTCGCACCTGAATAAAGTTCGTGTCTTGAGTTTTCGTTTTAAAACAATTCTTGGTGGTTTTGAAACAACTTGTTTTGTTTTCGTTTCCCTGGCTGTTTTCCAGGATGAACAATTGATTTCCTTGGATTTTGAGCATGATGGTTGATTTTCGAAACATGCATGATCAGTTTTAATCTACTTTTAATTTGATTCAACCTTTTGTTAGATTAGGTTCAAAATCCCATAACAACATACCTTATAACCTGGTGCACTTGATTTAATCAAGGCTAGCTGAAATGCGACATGATAACCTTTTAGTTATCATATCCCATCAAAGCTATAATGCCTTAAGCGTCTATCGTATTTGTTACGAGACGACGCACGACGTAACGGCATTTCATAAAGACCTATGACTTTGAACCATCCGACGTCAATAATATTAAATCAAGTCGAACTAATTAAAGATCGCCGTTTCGATCTACAACCGTATGAACATATCAATCTTCTGCTTCATGCACACGTTTGTTCATATAAGTTGGAATCACCAGCTGGATTGCTACAGGAATAATCACTTGCTGATTATAACATTGTAGAATGGTCACACCAATTTTGGTGCACATTACCATTATATATACATGTGCATACCTACACACATCTTGGAAGTCTTAGACTACACTCGTTGTACTCACGTGTTTTTGAATCCGACAAGCACTAAGTGTTTACTACAAGGATTCACAGTTTCATCTTGACACCGACAAACACAAGACTAATGACCTGCCACAACAAAAGCTCTTGACATTTTGTAACCATAACCCCCTTCACACACCACTTGCATAACTAACTTCCAATCCCAAGACCAGTATCTTGCGAAGATGGAATTTAGTAATTACATGTCCAAAGCTAGATCTTCAAATATCTAAAGAAAGAGTATTCTGATAAATCACTGGACTATGTAAAGGAACTCTCGCACCTAAACGAGACGAGCCAGACGGACAATGTTTCACCAACAATGGATTGTTACTTAGCGAAACATGTTGACATTCCGATTCGAGTTTGTATGTTAACCTTACCTGAATAAGGGAATCATCCTCTAATGTCGGACCCGAGAGTCCGATGGAATAAATCGTCGTCACGATCATCACGAGATACTTTCAAACAATCATAGACGAAAGCATTTCCATGCTATCAAACTCTGAAATGACTTTATCAATCGTCTTTGAACTTATGAATAAATCATAACATCTGGATATTAAGGATTCGATATTGTACCACAAGCTACGAAATCAAACAATTTCGTTCTTGAAAAAGAAACTTAAATTGTCACGTTTTCTTCATGCAAAATTAATATCCAAATGGTTTGAAAGAAGAATGATAATTGGAATGTCAATCTGCCTCAAGCAAGTGGGAGCATCGCCACTGATCCTTACCGGAATAACGATCAAATGCCAATCTAAAGATCATTTAAATTTACTGGATTAAAATTTTAAATGACACCTCAATCAACTATAAGTTTCAAGATTAAAATTAAGTATTGATCATAATATGGCTGAGCAACCACTAACATGATCAATCTCTTGAAACGTTTCGAATCATACTAGATATGATACGAAAAGAAATCCAATACTTAGATATTGCAAGAAATGTCGCCGTAAAGTGTTACGCCATGACCATAGATGGAAAATCACATCATCACTACTAGACACTGATGAAAGGAAATATATGTTCATTAATAGAGTACTAATTATACTCGTTGAACATTAATAGCCACCTTGATTGAATCTGAACTAAGAATGCCATAAAACATTCAAAGGGTTAATTCGACTCTGTAGATAGTCGGTTAGCATGCTCAAGTGATAACACAGTCTTACATGTGCTCACCAAGGACACCACATTATCACAAGTTCGATTCACTTAAGAAGACTCACTGTTCAAGATAAACACTGAATCTTAAGAAACAACTAATATCGGTAATACCAAAACAAAACTCAAGGACATGATAATGAATTCATGATTTCAATGATCAGGCTAGATCACTGGAATAACACTACTACATAGTGCATGAATTCTACATCATATTGATTTTTGATCTTAGTGTTGGATGTCGAACATTAACGTTTTGCAACAAATCACTCGACTTCCTCTAAGATGTTAGAAAAAAGTCTGAATTCTGCATAACGTGTTCGAATTTTATATGTTTTATTGTCCATAAATATTCTGTTAATATTCTAAAGGTCCGTAGTCGATCAGACATTGCGGGAGCAATGCCTGAAGCAAGACTATTCTGACTTTGGACTCAAGGTGTTGACTTCAAGACTTACAAGGCCTAATTAGAGAATGACGTCAGGACGTAACTCGCATCAGATTGTCTTCATGGATTTAATCATAAGACAAATCTGATTGATGGTATACTCAATGGAATCCTTTGACCTGAGATACATGAGCGACCTCCCGTCTGCCAAAGAACATTCTTTGATTGTAGCTTAACGCTGTCGCGTAACTGCCAGCCATAACGGTTACTTTTGGGCATGGATCTGAAGCTTAGTGGGAGCTGTATGTATTCAATATGGGTTTCTATACTCTTGCATTAATAATGCAACAGTATGACATCGTGGGCCCTCTCGTTAGTTCCAAGTGTTAAGTGTAAGGCCTTACCCAAACTTACTGTGTGTTTGATTGGACCACTTCGAACAGTAAAACGAGAAATACAATGATCGAACACAGAAGAGAATGAATAAATCCATGTCTCTAGTTCGATTGATGTCTCATACAAAAAGGATACGATGACTTTACAAATACCATAAGTCTAAACTGTATCACGAGTTTAATGATATGCCTTGGTTATTTGACTTGAAGCGTCATGACTGGTTGGGACAGCCACGTGCAGCTAAAGCACCTCTGACTGTTTCTTGATTTATAGTCGCGTTTAGTCCAAGTGGGAGACTGTTGGATTTAGGTGTCCAGACCTGACTAAATCAAGTACCCGACCCGGTCAAGACCCGTAAGAGTTACACCAGAGTCAACGGGTTTTAAAGTCCGCTTATCTTATAACCGGTAAATTCACAAAAAGATTAATTATTTATTTATTAAATAGTTTAATAGATAAATAAATTAATTAGTTAATGAATTATAATTAATCGTTACGATTAATTTAAGCGACAAGAAGTTAAATATTATTTACGTCTTAAACGACCATCAACGAATTAGTACTTGACTAATGTTCGTTGAAACTCGGCAAGCGACGAATTTTTCAAAGTTAAAGGTTTGTCGCACAATTAAATGGTTGGAAAAGGATTAGTCTAAACTCGAGGGACTTAACGGAAATTTAATCAGTCATAAATAACTTATTAAAGGAGGCTTGAAACCCTAATCAACATTAGAAATTTCGTCTCCCTCTGCTCTCCCTCCCTCTCTGCGATTCGACCAAACCCTAGGTCGCCATCGCTGCCGTTTTTCTCCGGTGGTTCTTCTGATCGCACGTGAAAGAAAGGATTCCTAAACCACCGCCGAGACGCAGCCGCCGTGACATCCTTGTCCACCGCCGCTGCCCTGTCGTTCCCTGTCGTCGACCGTCACCCTTCCCCGCCGCCGTTCGCCGTGCGCTCCTCTGCCGCCGCCGTAGCCGTACCGCCGCAGCAGCGGGTCGCGGCCATAGCCGCCGCCACCCCGTCGCATCACCGCCGCCGCCCTAGCCAGCCGCCGCCGGTCACACCGCCAATGCTCTCCGTCGTGAACCATCACCTTAAGGCGTGTTCACTAGTCGTCCGCAAACCCTAGTTCGCACCTAATCCGACATACGTGTTTTTCCCGGTGCCTGAGTTATCGCGTAGAGAAACCGTGATTGCGAGGAAATCAGATTCGTCCGACGAATCATCACCTGCGAAACCCTAGCGTCACCCGTTGACTTCCGGTGTCTCGAACGTCTGTTTGAATCATCGCTCAGGTATATCTAAACTCGTCATCAGTTTAGATTTAAATGTTTATTTATTTTACGATTGCGTCACGTTTCGTTTAACGCGTATTAGGTGTTTGCGTGTTTGGTGATTGTCGAATCCTGTTGTTTTGGTTTACGTTAATTAACTGGTTTTCGCGTTAGTAAAATAAATCGTTTTCTGCTGCGTATTAAATTAATTGTTAATTTAATTATTTAAATTTAATTTACTCGATAATTGACTAAATAATGATTTGTCATAAATAATTATTCATACAAAATAAAATTACTATTACCGAGACCCGAATGCCGCTGTCGTAACCCAACATATTATGAATTCTGAGAGTAGAAAGATCTAGAACCACCACATTGTCTTCAAGATTAGTGATATTCAATTCTGCAACTTCCGAGCTAGATGGAACAGAACAACTAGTGCTCATTAACGAAATCGGATCATCAATTGCTTCCGACTCAGCTTCATGTAAATCACTCTCATCATCACCATCAGATGAACTAACATTCTCCAAATTAAAAACATTCTGACTAGATTAAGCTGAAATATTAGAAGCACTAGGAAGCTTCGGAACATTCGAACCATGTTGAAACATCGTATGATACATAGCAGCAAGTAGATCATCTTTTGAAATTTCATCATCAGAAGCACTGCTTGCTGTAGAGAAAGAATCAAAGAAATCATCATAATCAAAGCCTTGAATGGAATCCATTTTTGTCGGTGTAAACGAATGTTGTTGACAATCAACATGCAGACAACTCTCGATCGACTTGGAAGCAAAACTATAAGCTCTTTTAATCGAATGTTGGTATCCAACAAAATGTCCTTCAAAAATCTTTTCATCAAACTTGCCAGTTCCTTTGAGAACGGTACACTTACACCCAAATGGTTCCAGAAAGTGTAGATTCGGCTTATGGCCATCAAGCAAATGATAACTGGTTTTATCCAACCTTTTGACAATAAGAACGCGATTGAGCACAAAACAAGCTGTAGCAACTGCCTCAGTCCAAAAGTGAATTGGTAAATGTGCATCAGCTAAAATTTTTCTTGTTGTTTCTATCAGTGTCCGATTCTTTCTCTCAGCCACTCCATTTTGTTGAGGAGTATATGGCGCACTGAAATCTTAAATAATACCATTATAATCACAGAATTCTGTCATACTTGCATTTTTAATTCGGTTCCATTATCACTCCGAATACGACAGATTGGTTTCTTATACGCAGATTCAAACTTTGACAAGAATTTCTGAATTATACGAGGAGTTTCGTCTTTTGTGCGCATAAACGCCACCCATGAGAAATGGAAAAAATCATCCGTAATCACCAAACAGTAATATTTACAATCAATGCTACGAACATTCACAGGACCAAATAAATCCATGTGAAGTAGCTCTAATGGGATAACAATAATATTGATACGTTTGGAAGGACGTGATTTCTTCCGTTTCTTTCCTTTTTTTTACAGGAAACGCACACATCATGAAAAGTAAAGCGATTATTGGTAACTCCGTTTCCCAGATCATGATTCACCAACTAGTTCATCTTTCGGTAGTTGATGTGTCCCATTTGGTGATGCCACATAATGGACTCTTTCTCAGTGGCTTTAGTAATAAAACATGTTGCAGGAACTGCAGAAGAAGATTTAGAATTCATGTTGAGCACATACAAATCTCTAAACTGTGGTGCACACATCACTATCCAGTCATCTGGGATGTTGATTCCAGGCTTCAAGATCAAGCACTCAGAACTTGTGAAAGCAGTAGTGAACTGCTTGTCACAAATCTGAGAGACACTCAGCAGATTGTTTTGCAACTCTTCCACAAATTATACTCTATCAAATGTGACACTCTCATTCCCCATTTTTCCTTCACTGGTAATTCATGCCGCCTTTGTTTCCAACAAATGTAACATTCCCACCATTAATTGGTTTTACATTAGACAGCAGGGAGATGTTACCCGTCATGTGCCGGGAAGCTCCACTATCAACCACCTAAAAGTTGTTGACAACCTTTTTCCGAGCTCTGTGCACAAGTCAGCAGATAATTAGTTTAAAGCAGGACCCAAGCTTTCAACTGTGGATCGACCGGTGTCCTCAGAAAAATCTTCAGTGGCTTTTGATGTCATCTTTGGAAGCCACTTCTATTTCAACGATGGAATAGATGAGTCAGGTGTGGAAGCAGTGATTTGATGAATTACCAAAAGTACTTTTGATTATGTCCGAAAAAAATTTCACGTTTTAAAGTGATGCTTGGAAACCATCGGCTCAACTACCATCTTTTCTTTTGAAACAGATTTTGAATCAGAGTCAGAATTTTATGATTTGTTTGTTTTCGTAGTGGAACTTCTTCTTTTTAGCAAGCACGGGACCCTTTGAAAGTAAATGTCCCTGCTTATGACAATAAAACCATTTCTGATGATCAGGAATGAGAATTCCAATGGGATTCCCAAATTCATCTGTAGTACCATCATCATAGGATAGGTAGGATTGATTTCCTTTGGTTTACGAGCCTTAAACACTCTAGAATGAAACTTTGGAAGTGGTTTGAACAATGGCCCAATATAACCATATTTCTTTATGTAAATGCCGTGACGCGTCATGATCGTACTACTTAATAACGTTTCGAAATCAATGGGTTTAAACGAGGATTGACACAGAGATGTAAATACAAAAAACCTTTGTATTAATCACAGAGAAACCATCAGAGTACAAAGATAGAAATCATCACAAAAACCATACGATTCATACTCAAAAGAATTTGTTTTTGATGAATATTGTCCATCAGAATTATAAAAACTCTTTGGTGAGTACTTCGGTGATTTTGATTTGGGTTTAGATTTCTGGTCATTTGGTGTGGACTTTGTCTTGGGCTTTGAAACATTTTCAAGATCAGGTACCACTTTCCCTCCATAAGCAACATTGAAAACTTTTGCAACGCGTGTTGGATCAACACAACATAAAGGAAAAACAACATTTGAGAAAATCGTATCACTTCCTTTCAAACAATACATTTTCTGAGTGGTAGAAGATTCACCAATCTCATATTTCCCTTTTAGCTTATCATCAATTTTCTCAGATTTTGTGTCAAACGATTTGACACATTATATCCAAAATTGTCTGATTGAGCTCAGAATATTCAACATCATTTGATCCAAAATCGACTCCACTAAACTTAGCTGATTTAGGAATCGGAACCGGAATTGTAGAAACATCATGCCTGGTTTGCTTTCCCTCATTTATTATATCTTTTTCATAAGACAAATCAAGACCTTTTGAAAAAATTTCTGTTTCAAAATCCTTCATTTTCTTTTCAGTTGACAAAATCTTTATTTTAGCTTCTAAAGGTGTTTGTGTAACACCAGCCTCAGTTTTAATCTCAGTGACAGGTTGATAAACCGCAGAGTCACTAGATTCTGATAGCTTTGGAACAACATGATTTGGTTTTGACCCATGTTTTCTAGGCTTTTTCTTATATGTTCCCTTGTGTCTGTCAGAAGACCCAAGCAAATTCTCAGTAAACTTAGAGTAATCAAACACAACTAATGACTTGTTTTTAGTCTCAGTGGGTTCCAAGCCGTGAGAAATTGGTGGTGGAACTGAATTACACCCTGACTTTTTAAACGCTTCTTTCAAAGTTTCATATTTGCACAAATAACTTGCAAAGGAAGCTGAGTTTTTGAAATTCTCAATTTGTCGTTTAAGATCCAAGATTTCAATATTCAAATCTGAAATTGTAGCCGTAGCTTCTGGAAGCTTTTTCTCAGAAAAGATGTATTCCTCAGTTATATTATTCAATTCAATTTTAGTGTCAAGAGTCAAAGCGTGTTCCTTTTTCAGTTCAACTTTAATAGCTTCCCACCTTTGTTTGAAAACTTTTGTATTTTCCTTAGCTAGCATGTATTTATCATAATACATCACTTTCTCATCAGAAAGTTCTTTTAATTGAGTAGCAGTTAAAGCACAAAGATCACAACGTTGAGGATTAACCTGTATGTCAGCCATGAATGCTTGATGTGCATCTGCAAGAAAATCATCTCCAGGAAGTTCAGAATTTTCTTCAATCACCACATTTTCAGCTACAAAACTGCATAAGAAAGCAGGCTCATCAGGAAAATCAGTACTCCAATCATATCCTTCACAAGTTTGAGAAACTAAAGCTCTAGTTCCCGAACATGAAGCATTAGCATTTGTAGTAGAAGTAGAAGGATTAGAGTTACTCCCTGAAGTCTTTGCACTTTGTGAAGCATATTTCTGATAAAAAAAAAGAAGTTTCTTGCTTTGTAGCTTGATTGTACTCTTTGGCAAAATGACCATAATTTTGACAATTAAAGCATCTGACTTTAGCTTTATCAAATCCAAGCTTTCCTTCAGGATTCAAATCTTTTCGTCCCGTTCTTTGCATAAACTTTTTCCCTCTTCGAAGCAACATTGCCATGGACCAGTTAACATCCATTAATTCTAAATCATTAGCATCTATCTATTCATGCTCTTCATCTGTCAACTCAGCACTGGTTAACTTTCCCGCAATCACACCATCATATGATGATACCATGGCAGAGAACAATGCCATAAAATCATTTGTTGTTTTTGCAGAAAATGGACTTTGACTTGATGTAAATGCAGATTGGCTTGAATGAACTGGATATGTAACTGCAGCATTTTGAGTATAAGATTCCATGGATGGTCCTCTAGACACATTTGAATGCACAGCTGTAGAATTCTCCACATAAAAAGCAGTAGTAGCTGGATTTGAACTTATTTTCACCTTAGCATGAACAATAGAAGCGTTCTCTCCAAAGTAGATATCCGGGTTTTGTACTTGTGCTGGTAATGTCTTAACCCTGATCATATCTAATTCTCTTGCTAATAAATTCCTTGTCAATTCATCATAAGATACATCATCAAAGCCTTTGTCATGAGTTAACAACAAAATGTAACCTTCCCATTTAGCAGGTAATGCATTCAACAATTTTTCCTTCAATTCATTGTCTTCTTTCTTTACTCCAACTATCTCAAGTTTGCTCACCAAGTATGAAAGCGTTGAAACCAAATCATTGATAGTTTCATTTTAAAGATGACAAAAACTGTCATATTCTCTCAATAAGACCTTCTTTTTACTCTTTTTGTATTGCGCATTACCTTCACATCTATTACATAAAGCATCCCACAAATCTTTAGAAGTTGTATGCATCTTGAATTGATGTAAAATGTCTTTAGATAATGCCATAGACAACGTTGCTTATGCCTTCCTTTCCAATTTGAAAGTTTCCTATTCCGTTTCATTCATCTTACTGAACGGTTTGTCTTCACCATTAATCTATGGCATGTCATATCCATCTAACATTGGTGTCCAAACACTTACATCAGTTACTCCAATGTACAATTCGTATCGTGTTTTCCAGTTATGAATATCTTCAAATTTCATCAATTTAGGAACCTTGTTTATGGTTCCAATTTCATTATCGTAATTGAGTAGAGCTTGAACATACGTTGACATTGCAGCGAATGCTTGAAACGGATCCATTACGAAAATTGGTTGAAACTGACTCAGCATACCAAATTATCGATCTCCGTACCAATGACCTTCACCGGACCAACAACGTACCAGTGACCTTCAACTGACCAAATCAGAAGCGGGCCAAACCAAAAAAACGGACCAGTGAACAGTAACGGACCAACTATGGTATGACGTAACTGCTGCGGACCAACCTAATAACCGTCACGAACCACCGTTGAAGATGAAAGGTAACTATGAATATACACTACCGGACCAGGAAATTCATTCAGCGTACCAAGACATTCATCCAATGTACCAAGATATTCAACCTACGTACCAGTGGCGGACCAATCAAAAATCGACTGAAATTTGAAAATTTGATGATCTAACACAAACTGAACCATGAACACATGTTTCTAAGAAAACAGAAACATTCTATCGGATCAGAATCTCACAAACACTCACAAAAATGAAGAAAAAGGATGAAAATGAGATTTGTGAACTCTTTTGACTCAAAAGCACCCAAAGTAGATCACAAACGAAGCTCTGATACCACTTGTAAGTACACGGGATGGATCGGTCTACCGGATGCTAAGTCAAACGAGTAATCCGAATCACAAACACAAGGTAAATAACACTTCTTGTATTACAAAACAATCAGTGTACAATAAGGACTCCAGAATGCTCTCACTAGAAACACACAGTTAATCTCACAGTTCTGTTCTAAACAAAGAAACTCGACCTATTTATACTAAACTAGTGCGGCGTACCATTTAACTCAACGTACCAATTGGTACGCTACGACGTACCAACTAGTGCGCCTCATGATACGCTAGAGCATTCTAAACACAAAATCAACAACGTAAACAACAAACACCTAGACCTAGCATTGAACATCAAAACTTGTCCTAACATTTTCAAATGTTTTTTGCATATTTTTTTACATGTGTATAAAACACTTATTTGATAACAAAAAAAGGAACACTATTTTTACCAATTTATCATAAATTTTTAAATATTTTTGTATTTTTCATCTTGAGTGAGGTTAAGGTTCAACGCCAAAAAAAATAAGAGGAATAAAATGAAAATCTTTTTGTTTTTTTTTTCCCAGCAGTTTTGACTCAAAGGACACAAAAGCAAAATAAAATAAAACAAAATAAAGATAAAATAAAACAAATTAAAATAAAATAAAATAAAATAGGAATAAACTAAGAAAAAAAATCATTTTGCTGGTTTCTCATGAAAGGTTAAAGAAAGCAAGTATTCACACAGGTAACACAAATCCTAAAGACAAGACACCTTAGAAATTGGAAGCATGCAAATAAGGGAACCTAAGAGGCCAAACTACTCAAAGTTGATCATCCCTACAAACTGGATCAGGTAATTAAACCTTGACAAGTCAAAACCTTTGGTGAACAGGTCAACAAATTGTTCTCCGGTAGGGACATGAACTAAAGTAATTAACTTCTTCTCAGCACAATCCCTATTAAAGTGATACCTAATCTCTATGTGCTTAGTCTTAGAGGGCTGCACAGGATTTTCAACAATAGAAATAGCAGCAGTGTTATCAATATGAATAGGGGTTGTAAGAAAATTCAAACCGTAGTCTGAAAGCTGATTCTGGATCCACAAAACCTGGGAGCAGCATGAGGCAGTAGCTACATATTCCGCTTCAGCTATTGAGACAGAAACTGTATTCTGCTTTTTGCATTGCCAAGTGGTGTGTGCTGAGGTGTATATAAAATATGGCTATTTTTTCAAACTTTTTTAGTAGTTTTTAAGCTTTTAAATTTATAAAACCTGATTTACTTGACAACTATTATTTCAACACATTACACAGGCAAGTATACACATTATGGGCAGTATAGTAGTGGTAAGTTAAATCGGGGTCGATCAGGACACGATGAAAAGTGAGAGCTCTGGATACTCTGTCTGCGGTTATCATCTAGCCAGGTTTAAACTTTAGTTTTAAGAAAAGATTTTAAAAAGAAAATAAAATAAAATAAAAGCAATAAGATGGTATTTTAGAGAAATGTAAATCGAAGTTAATGTTACTCGGGAGAACTTACCAGTGGTTAGAGACGCGAAGAGAAAGCCCTCAAACGTAGCAAGATTCCG
This sequence comes from Deinandra increscens subsp. villosa, assembly GCA_039602395.1. NCBI lineage: Eukaryota > Viridiplantae > Streptophyta > Magnoliopsida > Asterales > Asteraceae > Deinandra > Deinandra increscens. The sequence continues at coordinate 4,946 of JBCNJP010001148.1, read as the reverse complement.
ATCGTCAAGGTGCGATGGAACTCAAGACGTGGACCTGAATATACTTGGGAGCGTGAGGATCAGATGAAGAAAAAGTATCCTCACTTGTTCGAGCAAACATCCACGGAAACTCATGGTATGATTTAATTTTGGGGACCAAAATTCCTTAACGGGAGGAGGATGTGACAACCCTAAAACTTTTTGCTTTCTTTCCCCAGCGACGATAGCAACGACGACAGCTGATGCTGCGAACGCTACGACACAAGAAGAATAATTTTCGGGACGAAAATTCCAATTTCAGGGGAATGATGTGACACCCGAGAATTTCAAGGTTAACTTCCGTTAGACAAACCCGTTAGTTACGTTATAAGTAGCTAATGCATAACTAGGCCGAATACGTCCACGACCTTTGGTTGATCACCGAACCCGTCCATGTGTGTTATGTGTTCATCATTGATTTTCTTAATGTGCAATGTGATTTAAATACATGACTTATTATTATGAATAGCATGATTAATTGTAAATACTTGATTATGTGAAAATTGCCTAAATTTGGTAGTCAGCGAAACTACCGAGCGAAACTATAGATTCGCCCGGTAGCTGGCTAGACTGATCAATGTACCCGAGATTAGAGCCAGTTTCGCCAGCCAGCGAAACTGCCAGCGAAACTAGCCTCTGATATAAATAAACTTAATGAACCCTAGTAGCCTCATTTGCCTCATTTCACAACCAACACACACATACACTTCTCTGGAACCTGGTCAGCCGAGAATACCATCAAGAGACCAAGATCTCAGCCTCTAGACCATCATCTCATCTCATCTATCGATTGTAGAATCAACCGTGAGTCCCAAAAACTATGCTTTATGTGTTTTCTATATGTTTTCTTCTTAAAGCATGCTCAAACCTTCATGATAATGCTTGATCTTCTGTATATATGCTTTAGGATGCTAGATCTGTAATAAAGTTGATAACTTTACGTGTGAAATCCATCCATGATTAGAGATTTGTGCAAAATAGGTCATTTTAGGGTTTTGAACCTATTTTAGAGATTTGATGATCAAAATGCATGTTAAACTTGTTAAAGTTGCTTGATTTATGTTAGTAAATGCCTATGGATGCTAGATAATGAATTGCATGTATGATCAGAAGCTGTTAGGTTGATTTTTAGGCAAATCCGTATGTTTTTCGCGACCAGCGAAACTGTTGTTCTCTGGGCGAAACTAAGTAGCGAAATTGCATCTCCTTCCAGCGACACTGATCAGCGAAACTATAGTGTCGCCGGGAAACTGACCAGACCAGCTCGAGCGAAACTATCGAGCGAAATACCTGAACGAAAGTTCAAACCAGTTTCCCTGCGAAACTAGGCTAGCGAAACTGCGTCAGCAGTTTCGGGCGAAACTAGCCTAGCGAAACTGTGTTACCGGGCATTGCCTAGCGAAAGTGCTGCCCGTGCACCTAGCGAAACTGCCTAGCGAAACTATGCTAGCGAAACTAAGACCTGACCTAAAAACCAAACTTGTGAAATTTGATTAAGTGTTATACCATGACTTACATGATTATACCATGATGAAACATGTTTGATATCTGATTTATATGAACCCCTGTTTATGATCAACCATTGGTGTCGTGTGTCGGTATGTCGAGTCATAGTTGCAACGTGCTATGTTATGGGCCATAGTGACGTTAAGTAAAGATTAGACACGAAACTAATACCTAAGACCTAAACGTGTTCTAGGTCCTCGTTGAACAACATACTTGGATACTTAGCAAGTGTAGCAGTGCAACCAAAGGTGAGTGTCACTAACCCGCTTACCGTGAGTCCGTTGGGCCACACAGAATAACTTAACGAAAACAATGCTGACAAACTCGAGAGTGCTAGGCACCTCACTGATAAACATAAGAACACGGGATGCTTGGCACCCACTTGATGAACTGAAGTGTTTTATGGGAACACTTGTGAATTCTGAATAAACGATTTCTGAAACGAAAACTGTTTTAATATGGCTAGTGTAGGTTAAAGTCTAAACCATATGATATCACATGTTTTCTAAGGATGCCTTATAACTTAAAAGTCCTCAACTAAAATTGTGCCATTAATAGTAAAGCGAGGGGATGTTGGGTAGATCTACTGGAGTTTGACAAACTCTGCCCCGTGGCACGGGGAGTGCACGGAGGAACAATATCAGCCTATTTGACCGTGGTCCCGAGAGGACACGGGGGAGGCAGAAAACGCGATGACTTGGTCCGCACTGTACGGGATGGCTCGGCCCCCACGAAATAAGTCAGCTTTGGTACAAACTTCCTTAGAGCATGGAACAACGGATTAGCTACCCGCGATATCGGTTGAGTCCTTTAACTTTACGGAACTAGTACATACCCGATGACGTGGTCACGGATAAACCATTTATAAACTGAGAATTAAATACGAGCATTGCTTTTCACAAATGAATATTTTGTAAGTACATTTTGATACGAACTATGATTATGAGACCGGGCCAATGCATGACAAGCCCACTGTGAACTCACCAACCGTTAGGTTGACACTTGCGTGGTTTAAACTTTTGCAGATCGCTAAGGAGTATCCGGAGCGGGTTGGCATGGCACTTGAAGATCCTTGTTTTGATTTAAACTAAATTGGGAATTTAAAACAATGTTTATGTAAAGCACGTGGTTAGTGCTAAGACAATATTTTATTCCGCTGCGTTGTGTTTGAAACTTTGATTTATAATTTGTGTTTGAACTAACCCTGATTCGTTTAGTATTTGTAACTGTGGTTGTGGATCCTGGTCTAGTCGCGCCCCTTAACGGTATAAACTCCGTTAGTGGTATTTTGGGGGTGTGACACATCTGGAGAACAATTTTGCTGACTTTGACCTGAAGCAGGTGAGATGGGTTGGGACAGGTACTGACCCTGTGACTGGGAATCCAATTGGTGAAGCTAGAAGACTACCTACCAAGCGTACACGAGTGATCAATATGTTGGATGAAATCGAAGACGGTACATTGGTCAAAAACTTTGACTGCTGGTGCTATGATCCAACAACTCACGAGGTGGTGGTTCTATGCAAAGGTCTCCGGCAGTTTCGCTTCTATGATCCAGTTGATCTGCTGCGTTTTGGAGAAAGAGACATAAAGCTACTCGCCTCACAGCCTATACTTGGTGATGAACATGATATGGAGAATGCTGTGAGGGTGGGAATTTTTCATGGGACTGCAGAGCGGATTGTAGCGAACAAGTGGTGGTCAAACAACGTTCAGAACACCTTCAGGTTTGACCTCCTGCTGCCATAGAAGAGAAGTTCAAATGCTTCATGCCTAGGGGAAGATTGTTGGGCTAGGCTTATTTAAGGCATGAACATTTGTAATTGGGCTTATTGTATTTTGGTTTGGGCTAGTTATTTATCTTGTAATTGGACTAGTCTAGCTTTCGATTTGGGCTTCTTGGGCCTGCTAGGTTTACGATTAGGGTATGGGTATATATAAACCCATTTGTCTTTCTTTGTAACCAAGCTTTTCAATACAAACTTGAGGTTTACGATTTGTGTGTTCTTAAGAGGGTTTACGATCAGCTTCATAGTAGCTTGTTTCTCATTCAAGATTCGATCTTTCTATTAGATCTTATCTATTCTTCTACTATTTCTCTTGAATCAAGCTTGTACGAGGTTTCCGCACTCGTATTTTGCTAGATATCGTGTAGGTGGTTTGATCTCGGACCTACACTTACTAATAAGTGATCTATATCCATAAATTCTACTGATTTGTTTTCCACAGTGGCCCGTACTATCTACTTACACGAGACTAACTCTAGTCCACTTCTCATTGTATCTCAGGTGTATATATATAAGATGTACCAGCGGCATATCTACCACACCCTTGATACAACCAGAGGTGTGCTAGTCCTAGCCTAGTGTAGGATGACATTACTATTCTAACCACAACAAAGTCAGTATAATTTATGACTATTTATCACTTACGTTCAATGAGCTAGTTGGACATCCTGTGTGTAATCTTATTTTATGCTCCCATTTCCTGAGTGTAAACACTACTGCTACAATCTCCAAATCCTCGGACGATTCTGACGTGTAACGTTCATTTTTCTAAGGCAGTTGCGATCTAAAGGATTCTTGATCCTAACTAACGGTCTACCAAACAATTCACAAAACTATTCGATAAAGCATATAACACAAAATCAGGCACATTATTTATCGAGAAATGTACCTAAGGTCATACCAGGTTCTTCGATAGTAGTTAGGGTATAAACTTTGCCCTTGGTTCCTGAAGCTGGAACTGCCCTTAATGGTATCGGGTTTCTCACTATCTTAGGGAAATTTGCTTTAACATGCCCCGGGCTTCCACACTCATAGCATTTCTTAGCTTCCGGACAATTGTTAGAGTAATGTCCTTCCTTTCCACACCTATAGCAACTTGTTGGTTTTACCCAACATTCTCCATGATGATACTTGTCACAAATACGATGAAGAACACGATGAAACGTGGCTTTTCTGCGACCAGGTATGGGTCGCGTACCGCGACGAATCCAGAGGGGGTTCTCGCGACCCGCGACATATTGACAGTTTTGGCCCCTGGACTTAATAATTACATTTTCATCCCCTAAACTCCTATCTTTCTATCAGTCTATGTACTAAAACATTATGGGGCATATTTATAAAGGTTTCTAAGGCTCGGGACACTCTCGATGATATACGTATACATACGTATATATTTTTATATATATTTTTCATTATTTTACACTTTGGCCCCTCTAACTTTACAATACTTATTATTTTATGTTCTGAACCACTTTAGGACATTTTTATAATACTTTATAAGCCTGGGGATACTTATAAAAGTTATAGATACGTATAATATCCGTAAGTATTTATAACTTTACATAAATTACACTTTAAGCCCTTATACTTTTCCTTTAACTATTTAACTTGTATTTCTACATGTTTAACTAATTA
>JBCNJP010001147.1:0-58000 GCA_039602395.1 Deinandra increscens subsp. villosa | reverse complement strand
AAAATTTTAATTTATTTTCTAGATGTGATTGTAATCGATAGTTTTAAAGTATCTTTATTTTTAATTTCCCGCTTCTCCTTCTCCATTATATTCACCACTCTCCGATGGCTTATGCAATTGACACAACTTTTCTAAGGTTGGCTGAATCAATTTGGAGGTCCAAGCGAAAAAAATTTAGACCCTTTCCAAAAGTCACGTTCTAACATCCTTTTTTTCATCGAGGCTTAGGACGGGAAATAAAAAACTAAAAGTTTATATAATGGAACAACTAAAAATGGTTTTTTTTTAATTTGTTATGTGAATCGCTTCTGCTTCTGAGGAGTTTGCTTATTTGACTGTATTTGTAAATCATTTCATACTTAAGTTATGGATGAATGAGATCGTGCTTGCTTAGTAATTATCTTTGTTTATTGAGTTATTGGATATCACCAGTGGCGGATCTTGAAATTTTTTTTGTGGGTGACCGAAAATTAGTGGTGATCGAATCAATATATAAATTTTTTTTAGTGGTGACCGATACGATATATATAAAACATTTCTTCGTAAAACACGTATATATAAAAATTTTCTTCCTAAAACACGTATACTCGATACCTCTGGACAAAAAACCAGCAGTGACCGAGGTCACTGCTGGTGCTAAGAAAGAATCGCCCCTGGATATCACTTTAGTTTATTTGATAATGGAAGTTAACATTGTAATTGTAGTAGATTGAGAGATTTAATGTTCTAATGAAGAACATCAGTAGCTCACATTTTACCCAAGCTTAGATGGATTAACAATTGCTAGCACACTTGCAAGAAAATGAAACAAATTTATGGATTTACTTGCATCGATAAGAAAATGAAACAAATTTATGGATTTACTTGCATCGATGTTAAGCACAAATGACAAATATACAATCATAATTCAGGTCTTCCTACTCTAATAAACAATTACAATTATTCACACATGTCAACACTAGATTTATTCTCACAAAAGTTTTTCCTCCCAAATCTATTCCCTAATATATTATTTTTTATTGGAAATTATATCCTATTTTATAATCATGATATATTTTTATCTATGTATATTTATGGAATTATGACTATTATATATTAATTTACATCTTATTTTTATTTAATATTAATTTTTAAACTATTATTATTTTCATTTTAAAAAATATTTAGAAACTTATAAAATACCAATAAACACTTATTTAATGTGTTTTCAAATATAATTGAGCAAATCATATTTAATATTTTAATTAATGAATACCTAATAATATTCTATAAGTTCAATCAGCTTTGGGTTGTGAGTGATATTATTTATAGAGAAATTCATAAGCGATAAAAATCATGTTTATAATATCCAATATTAAATAGTTTTTCCTACCTCAAATGAGCCATGTTTATCCAATTTGGAAATTTTAAACATCGCGACTAATACAATTGTAAGTTTTCTAATGTATATCAACATAACATTTTTTATTGATAACATTATAATCTTTTGATTATAATTTAGATTTTATACTCAACAATTAGAATATGCTCATTATAATTTTGATAAAACTTTATACTCATTTAACTTTCTATAGAGACTTAAAGTCTCAAGTTTGTCAATTCATAATTCATGTTAGTCGCTATTGAGGGTTTGATTGTTTTTTAAACATGATCACGTTTATCTTGTATTTTCCAAATATACAAGTAGAGAGATACCCTAAATATATTTTTTTGATACAGAGAGTAAAGTCACCAATACCATATTATGAATTATAACTTTAGATTTTTAGCTAATGTAATGTAATACATTATTCTGGTAATAAAATGAGTATAAATGAGATATCAATTATATATATACTTTTAATTATTCAAACCCGTATATATACTGGTTCTATCCTAGTAGTAAAATAAACAAGCAAATGAAACAGATTTATGGATTACCTTAGTAAATCAATTAACAACAGGTCAACAACCCCCAAATAGATGAACAACAAAACCCAAATCGATGAACAAACAGCCCCAAAATCTCCAATCTATGAACAAATCAATGGATGTTGTGTGCAATCGGCGGACAAAGTAGTAAGTAAACAAAATCAAGAAACATAGCAATAAGCAAATTCGATGGTTGATTTCTCCATGCATGTGACTACCATTGATGTTTGCTTGGTTCTGGTAGTCACACTCGTAGTCATCGAGTACAATCCGCCATGAGATTAGGAAATGAGGGTAGATTTATGTCACACCCTGGACTTTCGGGAACGGAGTCGTGTGACGTCATGAAATCATAGTCGTGGATACTTAGAACAATTAATAGTAAAACAATTGATAACAAAACGTCATTTGGATTGCAGCGGAAATAGTGGTAAAATGACATTGTCTTACAATTAATAATAAAGATGGAAATAGTTCTTAAAAGTTAAGATAGTTCCTAAAATAGTTAAGTGGATAAATCGGGACTATGACTCCATCAGCAGCAGGTCCGTTTATGAGTGATGACCCCGTTTGCACGTGCGGATACATCTAGTTACTTGAGAAAATCATGAGTTTTAAAGGGTCAACATAACGTTGGTGAGTTCACAGGTTTAAGACTCTACAAACAGTTTGTAAATGGTTTAAGATATACAAGATAATAATATGGTCACCGTGATGTAATGATTAGCAATGAACTTTGAATTTGAAACTAACAGATTTACCCACTCATAGCATCTTCCCTAAAGATACTGCAATGGAACAATAATAACTGGCGTGTACTACTCGATAAATGCACACATCGGGATTGGAGCTACCAATCAAGTAGGGTTGTTAACCTAAGTGGATCTATTCACTAGTTACCGTTTCGAACAAAACTAATCAAATTCAATTAATAGTGGGATTTGTGACAATTCGTTATGTAACGAAATGTACTCATTTGTAGGGTAAGTAAAAGAACATTTAATCATACGGCAGAGTACAGTTCGACCAAGATATCAAGTATAAAACAGTTTAGTTCATGATTTTCTCCCCCAAAGTATTAAACAGTTTAAAAGAAAGGGGCCGTGAGACTCACCTCAAGCAAGGTGAAATGATAATGCACGTGATATGGAAAGTCCGGACGAAAGCACGTAACGTCCTAATAAGTATAGATAAACAAGTTGCATGTATAAGGTCTTTGATCATTGAGTAACATTTCCGTCACCCAACGACACCGGTCAAGTCTTGATAATAATGTCCCGTTTGTATATTTAGGAAAAGTCCATCCGGTTAATATTTATTGTTCAAATAAATATATAAAGTCAAGTTTATATTTACATCCAAATAAATATATGAGAATTTAAATAAAACAATTTGATGGCGTTTAATAATTGTAAACAATAACTTCTCAAGTTAAAAACAATTACTTGGAAAGTTCCGTAAATATTTTAAGACAAAATATTTATTTATAATTTTTAGAGATCGTAGTCACCGGTTTAAGTTTGTATAATAGTTTTTAATGCATTTGGACTTTTTACAAGTTCAAGATTTTGTTAATATATTTCCCTAAAGTCGTTTATAAGTTTAGAAATATTTTCTTGGTCGGTTTTAAATAACGTTACCAAAACTACGTTTTCTCGTCGCGTAGTTAACCGTTTTGATCCCGGTTTTCTCCCTAAGCGACGTTTCAACGTTTAGATCACTTTGGTTCATTTGGGAACTTGAAAATATTTTGAAAAATGTCGACGGGATCAGATCTGATCCATGGACTTGTTTCCCATAATTCTTATGTCTTAAAACATGTTATAACTTATAAAATCATCTAGTTTATAACTAGTCTATTTAGGGAATGCTTTGAACATTTATGTCAAGTCATTTAAAGTATAAAAATCTAAGTATTTAAGTCCAAATGATTGTTATAAATGAGAAGGTTATTAAATGTATTTTTACTAGTTTTAGTAAATATAAAATAAACTATTTTTGTGTTTTGGTGAATTAAATTCACCAACACATTAAGTCTTGGTCTTTGGTGACTCTCCTTTTTATAAAATGTGACATATTTTATAAATGATAAGTTTAAGAGATAAACTTTTGGTTAAGACTTTCCAAGAATCTTTGTTTTATAAAATGACTTTTATTTATAAAAGTTCCATGTCTTTTTACAAGGTTTCTCACTAGTTAAGTTTTTAAAGATCAAGATATTATGTTTTAACTAGCTACATAAGCCCTTTGTCCAAGTTTAAAGGTTACTAGTTAGTTTGTTAACATATGTTAAGCAAAATAAACAAAAGTAAATATAGATCATCAACTAGCAAAGCTAGGACATTTATGTTCAAGGATCTTGAACAAATCCGCTAACAACTTAGTTGTTAGGACAAAATAATATAAATACATAAATGTAAATGCAATAAATATAAAGACATGAATATAAATTTGCAGGTAAATGTAAATAACAATAACATAATGTAAAGATTTGTTGGTTAAAATGATCTAGATCTTTGCATGATACTTTCATGAGATTTCTCTAATGCAAAGTCCCAAGAAATGGCTAGTTTAAGTTCTCAAGAACACCAAGACTTGTTAGATCAAGTCACTTGTATTATTCCACCTAAGTGTTGGTGATTAGAGGATTAGAAGAAGAATGGTTGGTCTAGACTCTTGAAGGACCAAGTGTCTTGCATAAAATGGAAAAAGAAAAGATAGGTTTTTCATATCAAGACTTGTTGGTGATATTGGTTGAAGATCATAAAGAAAAACTGGGTTAAAAGACTCACAAAGGGTGTTTGTGGGTGATCCGTGAAAGAAGAGGAGAAGGGGGAAGATCCTACGACTTCGGGGTGGTCTCGTGGTGGTCCGGCGGCGGTTGGTGGTGGCCGGCCGGCGGCTCAAGGAGGAGCAAGGTGGTGGCCGGTTGAAGTGAAGGGAGGAGGAAGAGAGGATTCTCTTGAGTTGGGTGAAGTGGTGCAAAAAAAAATGGAACCCAAGCCTTTCTTTTATACTTACAAATTTGTGTAATAACCTTTGGTTAATTAGTTTATGGCAACTAACTCACTCAACCCATTTTTGATTAAAAATAATCCATGAAAAATAAGTTGTAGGTGATCTCTAGTTTTTATAAAAAGATGACAACTTTTTATAAAGGATTTTTATAAAAGTTCAAGGGTTTTTATAAAAGGGTTAAGTTTAGATCACTAGTTAGAGAGTTTTGAGATTTTTATAAAACTACAAAGGTGATGGGTTATATTTTATAAAAATAGTGGGCTAAAATCTATAAAAGATTTGGGTTAAAAAAAACTATAAAGAATTGGGCTTGAGTGTTGGGCCAAGAATTCAAAGAGAAAGGGAGGTGGGCCGGGTTTGGTGTTGGGCTGAGAGGGGGACCGGGCCGGGTCGGGTGGGCCGGGCAGGCTAGGCGCGGGCTGGGCTAGCTGGGTCGGGCGGCGGGTTGGGCATGGGCCGGGCCAGCCGGGTGGGCTCGCGGGTTGGGTTAATGGGCCGCAAGGGGAGGGTGGTTTGGGTATTGGGCCGGTAAACGGGGCGGGCTACGGGTCAACGGGTGGTACCGAAACGTTCGGAATATTAACACGAGTATTCCTGTAAAGTTTAATGACCATCCGGGTTCGTATGCGAAAGTTGGGCTTACGAGGCCCAATAAGGGTTTTCGGTTAGTTAACGGGACTAACGGATTGAGGTTTGGTAAAAGTATCCGGACAGAAAGGTTTGGATGGACAAGTCTTGATAAACCTTAGAGAGAAAATCAATATTTTCTAAAAGTTTTGTCGTGACGATGTTAGCTAAAATATATAAAAAGTTAAATTTTTATATAAATTTCTTTTATGAAAATTTCATCTATCACTAAATGGATTTTCTTGATGGCAAAAAGTTTGGACGATGGAACTACAAACTCGGGAATTATTCTACGGATGAAATTAATATATATATATATATTATAATACAAAGTACTTTTTGCGTGAGAAGTGTGAGAAGTGGATGATGTGTTAGATTTTAATGCATTGTGTTATCTTTTAGTTATGTTTTTGGTAAATATATAACACTATACATTGTTTTTTCCATATTAGAATGTCATATGTTTATCAAAATTAGAGTTAAATGATAACACAATGTAAACACAGTGTAATAATATCCTCACACAGTGTCCTTTTAATAATTCTTAATAAATGGTGTTTGGTAGTGTTTGGAATTCAATGGATGGTGTATTTATTTTAGGATTGTCATATATTTACCTAAAATATAATAAAAAAACAATATCATGTGTTAAAAATTAACATATCAACCACTTCTCACACTTCTCACGTAAAAAGTACTTTGTATTATAACCCAACTCTATATATATATATATATATATATATGTACTAATATATATATATATATAAATAAACACGTAATTAATACATAATAACAATTAAGCAAGTATTAATTTATTACTAATTAAAGTCAAAGTAATAAGGTTGACCTGGTTTTGTGCGAGGTGTTACAATTTACTTCCTAATTCCCACCTAACTACTAATTATACAAACCATTTTTTGAAATTTATTCCACACACTACTCGTGCGTGGCCCAATTCGTGATCCGCTTTTATTTTGAAATGGTACATGGCCCGTTAAGCTCAGCCGAATGCATATAAAACTTTTTTTAAAAAAAAATTGGGGTTTTTAAGATTTTTGAGGGCTCAAGCACTTGCTTCATCATGATAGCCCATTGGGTCGGCCCCGGTCTTAAGAAATTTTAGATCTAAAGTGCATTTTATCCACTTTACCAACACTTTGAAGGGTCGAACACCAAGAAACCCATATAACGTTGATCTGTTATGAAGAGCTAGTTGGCCGGAGGGTCAAAGGATCCTCTAATCCTCCCTTTGATTGCCCTGATGAACATATCGAGCGGAAAAAAAATTTGGTTCTTCTTTTCTTCATTCTTTTCTTTTCTTTTTATTTTAACTGTCTGAGCTATTATCAAGATTTCATGAAAGTTGCCACAAAATTTGTAGGGTTTTACTCACAAAACATATATATCTTTAATCCTAATAAAGCAATAAAATGGTTGCCACATGGCTCTTTTCTAGAGCCTCCACATCATCATGTCCACATGTCAACACTAGATTAAATCAATATATAAATTTTAAAAATTAATTCAATATATTATTTCAACTTTCCAAATATAAAATTAAATCTTTCATTTAATAAAATTTAAGTTTCTAATTAATGTAATGAAACTTCCAATCTTTTAAAAATTCTAAACTTAAATTTTAAATCTCCCATAAATTTTTTTTTAATTTATCTCATTTTATGAACCAAAAGTCAACCCGTATAGTTACGGGTTACTAACCTAGTACTGTATATAACAAAATAAAAAATAGGTAGACGTCGACTGAAAAGATTCGCCTCTAATATCAAATGTCATTGCTATAATAAAAATATAAATGTAAAAAGTTTGTTTTATAGTAATAAATATAAATCTATTTTATTATGAATAAATATTATATGACTATCCATTTTCCATAACCCCTTCTCATCATTAAGTATGTATCACTCTTTTGTCCTATAAATAGGGACTTGTTGTATTTGATAGACGACCACATATGAATACTAATATATACTTCTCTTCTCATATTCTCCATGTTCTTATGTTCTTAAATTTGTACATATTATATTTAGATTGCTAATGGCCGTTGTTATTCAACACGTTATCAGCACGAGTTGCTTTTAGAGTATGATCATCATATGGTATGTCAATATTGGTTAGTTAACTTTGTTTTCCACTATCTCCAATCTCTTAAATGATCCATATTGTAATCTATACAATTTTGGGTTAAATTGAGATTTATATGTATTGGTTCAATACAATTATGGATTATTCATCAAACTAATTTCAATTGGTTTAGTATAAATCGTTATTATACTTTATTTGCAAACTATATTCATGGTTTATATTTAAAAAAAAACATGTTCTTCATATTATTAAAAGAAAAGAAGTTGTGAAAGTGATTTTCTTTATGATCATTTTGATTGTTATGATGCAATTCTCAATAAAAAATGAATGAATGTGTTATATACATACTAGCAATTTTAAATAACTAATATTATAAATAATTCATTTCTTGATAACCATTTTTATAATCATTTAATTGCATCTAATGAGAATGTTATTATTCATAATTGGTGGGCAAATGAATAGAAAAACCATTCATATTTCTTCATTAAATTATTTAATGATGTTTTATTATCAAATTAGTTTGATACTTGATATTAACCATCAATAATTTATAAGAGTTTTATGTTTTATAAATACTAAATTTATAAAGAAGCTTACAACAATATGAATAATGATATAAAGTTATATAGTTAGTTTCATATTCATTATTATTGAAAGTGTCACCCTTTGTTATAAATATGCAACTCTTAATGGGTGTAAAATCATATTATAGATATGATAACTAGTGGTTTTATTGTAAATTTATAACTATTACAATGACATGTGTTGAGGATATTACATTGCATGTTTTATACGAAGGCATTGAGAGAAAAAGCTTAGAAATGCAAAGGCTTTGAAAATTGAATACCTTAAAATTATCCACACTTGTCATTTGGAACAAATTGATAAAGATGTATGACCACTACAGAAAGGTAATAATACCAAAGCTCGTTATGAGTGGATTCATTATTACAAGACTACAAGTCTATGCGTGGATATAACTCGGTGATGAATCGCCCTCACAACTAGTTCTATGTTGTGAAAACATTATTGGTAAGGAGATGACGTAAATAATGAGCTCTTAATAAAAAAAATAACGAGACTCATCTCGTTGGTAGAACCCCATTCCTAGAAAGAATGTGGGCATGAGACAACATATAATGACATAATGACCAAAGTGGAAGTCATGGTTATGGTCTTCTCATGTAATGACTACAGTAAAAAGTTTTGGTTGTGGTACAAATAAAGAGATTATCATTGTGTTTAGATTAAAATACAACATCCTCATGATGTTATTCTAAATGCTATCATTTACTAAAGCTATGGTATATTATTACTCACATATTGCAAAACACTTGATATAAATTTGTGATTCCATAACTTTTTGTTATTTTGGTGGAAGTTATGTAATAGTCAAGTGATAAGACTTGAGCATCTCAAATCATATAATTTTACTATAACTCAAGTTTATATAAAGACATGTGATAACATCATGTAGCGTACAATTTGATTTATTGTGCACCTCATTTTTAACCCTCGATTAAATGATTAAAGGACAAGTTGGGTTCTATAATCTCTCTAAAGCGTATAAACATGTTTTATAAAACGATATGTTACAAATTTGAAAATTACATGTTTTGACATAATAACATGTCCTCTGGATGCTTTAAATTATTCATGTAATAGGTAGTAGAATAAAACGAATAAAATAACCATGTGTGGGTTATTGTTACTCTCATTAAGAAAAATTATAAATGTGCTTACATATGATACTCGAAGTTTCATGTTCCTTAAATATCATAACTGATTTATATAAGGCCATAAGATCTAAGGCCAGTAAGTCTTCAATAATTCGGACATATAAATACTTCTCAATTGATATTATTTAAAGAGAAGATTATTATGAGAAAAAAATGGATAACTTTTTTTTTCTATTTTCATACATTTAGTACGCTCATGAAGTATCAAAAGTATGTAAAAGTATGAAAGGATTTCATATCCATATGTTTGAGAAAATCATGAAACCTTGTTAGTTTTATTCCATTCCTTAAAGTGAATGTGAATTTATATTCGTCGATGTAATAATCATGATCATGAATGTAAATGAAGAGATTATAATGATATTCATGACGATAGTGTGATCGACCACCACAATGGAAAAAGAAGAGAATGATCATATGAAAATAAAGTGTGAAGATCAGAAACGTGACATTACACGAATGTTTGAATTGATACACCATTCTCTTTTATTTTAGTCGCTTATTAAATAAGCGTGAGTGCAACTAAAGCATATACGATCATAAACTGAAAGTTTATAGATCATGATTATTTTATTGGCATGAGCGGTTAGACCACACCGAGTCAATGATGATGTGAAACATATTGAATGTTAGAAGATTCTTCTAATTGATACGAACATGTAATATTTGCTCTTAAGAAAATTATTTACCGATTAAAATGAGTGTGAACCCATAAGTGCTTTGGAAGTGATAAAGGATATAATGATCCTAAGTTATGTACCATTTAGTATTTTTAAATCGATGCATCGTCTAAATGGATATCAAATTCGCAACTTGAAGGTTGCATGATTTGTGGCTTAGCTAATGAGATAGCAAGCACACTCTTCCGAATTATCATATTTATTTTGGTAATATTAATGGTGAATATAATCCCCAGTTTAAAATGATTATTGGAATAAGTGTTGAACTTCATGTTGGTTTAAGTTCGTACACGAATTGCTTTTGTTGTGGACGGTTACCAAACCTCTATGATTGATTACAAAGCCAATAATCACGAGAGCAAAAGTTTATATTTGTATGTAAAGTGCATGTGATTTTATGTGAAATCACATTAATTCACATCAGACCAATAAGTCATAATACTTCCTCCCCGTTATAGTAGTTTATGGTCAGTAACAATATTTCCCATCTTATATTTTTGTTGTTGTGTGATATATATTGAAATTGCACCACCACGATGCACAAAGATGGGACCTCAAATGAGGTTAGGAACAAATGTTGGGTATGAATCACTATTAGTAAGTGATAGATTTATTTTACGACTTAGATATATGTTTTCATGAAACAAATTTTCCCAACATTACGGGGAGATATAAAGCAGTTGGGAAATAAAATAAGCTAGAATGGATTATCGTTGTATGATCTTGATCCTTGAACTAAACATCGTAATCTAGATTTCAAATGATAATTCATTTATAAAGATTAACGTATCAATTACCAGACACATTCACTGACCTTAAAAAGTGACTAAGTCAGATATACCAGCTGCTAATGCTCCAATTAAGATTGGTGTCCTAGAAGGACAAATTAATATTGATAATGAGTCTATGGCACGTTTGAATCGTGGTAGACTAGTCGATTCCAATAATAAAATATCCTCGAAAAATGGAGCAACTAATGAAGATGGTCAAGTCGAGGTACTAGTAGAAGAGTCTCTTAAAGAGACGCTAGACATGATGGTTCCAGAAGAACCTCAGGTACCTAAAAAATGATGAAGAGATCACGATAAAATATATCATGTCTAAACATATATGGAATCGAAACAAATTCGACGTCGGTAATATTTTGAATATAATAAGCGCTAAAAATAATAAAAATGATAAGGATCAAGAACTAAGATCTGCCTATGATGAAAAGTCAAAATTATTGGCCAAAATAGAAAAACGCAAACCGGGCAGAACGAAATTCTCTAATATGTTGGATATAAACGGGTCTATTATACAAAAGCATGATTCGAAAAAAAAATTAAGCAATACAAAGAATATTTGTGGCACAAGGATTTTCGTAAAGACCTAAGTTTAATTATGAGGGGACATATTCTCCGGTGGTGGATGCAATGAGATTCCAACAGTTTATTAGTCTGGTAATACAATAGAGAATTGATATGCGTCTTATGAATATTATGATATCCTAGGTATATGGCTCACTTTATGATGATACATGAAATCTTTGGAGGGTTGTCATAATAATAATGTATGGTAAGTTCTCGAGAACGTTATGATTGTTGTATAAACATTCGAATCTAAATAAGTTACTATTATGTGTATACATTGAATACATAAACATAAAGGTCTATATAAACCCCCCAAGAAAGTTGAATACTTGAAGGTATTTAAATTTTAAAAAAAATAATCCTTGTGCACCGGTAAACATCAGATGATGACATGATATGTCAATAAACCATGAATAAGAATGGAGATATGTTATCAGTTTTAAATTGATTTGGTAAAAGATTAAATTTATGTATCCAAACTCCTCATGAGTGAGTGCGTATGTATAATCAGTCAAGATGGAAAGAAATCAATCAATAATGGATTGTTGATGGATTATAATGTGTTAAGCATTTGTATAAAGCTTAGATTTATTATGAAATTTTATCATGTTCCATGTATGGACTAAAACTAGTTTTGTTAAGTTTCATATCAACACATGATTATCTCGAGATAGAAAGATATAAGTATCATGTAATGGTCAATATGCCAGGAGAAAGGTCTCAGGTTTTATGATTATTTGAAAACATACACATCCATCATATATGCTAAAGATTGTTAGATTACTCGATACATTATATGACCATTTCTCAGAGAATGAAAAATATGGATGTGAAAATACTACAACTATGTGCACTCGTTGCATTACCATATCATTTGCTTAAATTTATTTGCATGATATTGCCTTTGTCCAATAATTAAATGTTGGAATGTGTTAAAAATATTTTGCAGGTATAAAGGTATATGTTTATATTTTACTAACCTACCGAAACAAGTTTTGTTAGGCATTTAGATGCAGGTAATGTTATACAACACTATTTTGGATCTTTTGGTATTTATCTATTACGCATGAGGCAGTGAACATGTGGTGGAACTCTATTTAGAAGAACGATAACCAGAGTTAAGAAATGGTGTCCTCTACCGTTGGAAATGTTGCTTCCTACTCCAATCAGCTATTGGGTTTGCTTTAAAAACATATTGCTCAAGTTTGGGAGTTTACATGAAGATCATATAACATTGGTCGCTTAAGGAGTTGCACATCAAGGGATTAAGAAGCAAATCAACCACTATAAAAGTACCAAGCACACAGCTTAAGGAACTACACCTCAAGGGATCAAGAAGATTGATGTTATTCGCATAAATCATACATGTCAAAATGAGGGGGAGACAATACGCGCTGCACTCTTTTTCCCTTAGCTATGGTTTTGTCCCACTGGGTTTTCCTAGCAAGGTTTTTAATGAGGCAGCATCCCCAAGCGTATTGAAAGAGAAATATATTATTTCATTCTATGGATAGTCAAGGGGGAGTATTATGAATAAATATTATATGACTATCCATTTTCCATAACCCCTTCTTATCATTAAGTATGTATCACTCTTTTGTCCTATAAATAGGGACTTGTTGTATTTGATAGACGACCACATATGAATACTAATATATACTTCTCTTCTCATATTCTCCATGTTCTAATGTTCTTAACTTTATACATATTATATTTAGATTGCTAATGGCCGTTGTTATTCAACATATTTATATTAAACTTTTCCATATCATCACATATGTATGTTTATAAATAACATTTTTTTTGTGTCTCTACACATGCATACACATGCATGTAGTTTTTCTTTTTCTTTTGAATAAAAAGAACAAAAAGGTAAATGAACCCTTACGCATGCTCTAATTTTATAATTACTATATATTTTTTCGCCATTTGTGTTATAACCTGGGGTTAGAGACAATATCTTTTTAGTGGAAATCCATATTTAAAACTTAGGAAAAATATAATTTAGAACAATGATATAAATTGATGTGTTAGCCATTAAGAAAAGACTACATATTTGTTTACCATATAACATAAATCATCAACCACTTAACACCTTAAAATGTTAATTTGAATCTATATCTATATCTATATAATATATATAATATATAATATAATATATAATATATAATATAATATAATATATATATGAAAAGATTGGATGTCACGTGGCATCACCACAACAATCCATTTTCTCATTTTCCCGCTCAAATGGTTTCCTTTTAAGTGAATCACGGATATGGGCCTAAAATTCGGGGATCCAGTTAACAAAATTAATTATTTGAAAATATATTTTGTATTGGTAACTAACTAACAAACTTTAATTAATTGAAAAGCACAGAAACTAAAACTTTAATTAACATATTTGAGGATCATAATTACAGGAGTGATTAAATTAATAGAATATTATTTAAACATTTTATTTTGAGAATTATAATTTTTTGAAAATTATTATTTTGAATATTAAATTCAAATTTGTATATTTTGTAAACAATTCATTTTACATACAACTACTCTTCTCTAATTTCAGGAAGGGATTTTCTAACATGTGCCCTAAGGGCACACATAAGATGTAATAAATGAACATCGAAGTACAAAAAACAATTACAAAGCAGTGTGGGGTAGCTCATTAATTTAAAAAAAAAAGAGTTGTATGCTCATTAATTTAAAAATAGAGTTGTATGCTCATTAATTTAAAAAAATAGAGTTGTATGCTCATTAATTTTAAAAAAAAATGCATATATGTGTATATGAAGAAATTACTCCCTATTAACAATAAGCAAGTCCGTGAATAGTAAAAGTTGGAATGTACTACCTCCCCAACACAATGTACAAGCACTTGAAGCCACTTGAAGCCTTTTTAACATGGTTTTGTGCTTTGGTGAATAGTTCTGAGGTTGGTTCCGTTAATGCAGATGAGTAATGAGGTTAATTTGGTCTTTTGTTTGTGTGTTATACACGTTGAAGAGGACTCTGCCCATACCTACCTGCTCTTCTTTTTTATTTCGTGAAGAAACTAAAGCATATCATCAGATCTCGACCTCCATACCTGCCATCTCTATCTGTATACCTGCTCTCCACTTTCGTCTGAAGAATTCATCAAAACCAAAAGCAGATCGAGCTCTATTTCATCCATCATTTGAAGGAATCGATGTGCATAATCATTGTGGCTCACGCATACTGGATTAGGGTTTTTACGAAGCATTTTGGGTGAGGACGATCGAACTCTGGTAAGTTATGTTATTTATGTTTGTGTTGCAGTTTCTTTCTTCAACTGTTTGAGATTTTGCTGTTCCGTGTTGCTTCTTCTGTGATTTCAGCCAGTTTTGGACAAGATCTGGCCTTCTTATTCTCTTTTTTCGCCCTGTCTGTGCTTAAATTTGTTATCGTAGAGATTTATTTAATGTTTCTGTATTTTTGTTGAGTTAATTCTGTTGATTGTGGAGATTTACTTCATGTTTTTGTAAAAAAAACGAGTGCCACTGCTTCTAGGGTTTTAATCGGCTTCTGAGTTCATCGTCATCTCCATTGCTGCTCTCTACCGCTTCCTTCTTTCTTGGTTCAGGGCTTTTGTTTTCTTCCTTTGCTCTTTTGAAGGTAAGGTTTTATCTGATTCGAATTACTGTTTTAATTGTTCATGTATTAGTTGGGGGTTTTCTTTTCACAGCCGTCGTCAACCAAAGGCCTCATCACGGCTGTGATTTTGTATGTTTCTGTCGGTTGTTTCCCGTTGCTGAAATAGGAAGTCGAGGATTGCAATTCGTTCTTGGTTGTGAAAGAGGAAGGGTAAGGTATGCTTGAAACACCTTATTTCTATGTGATTGATTTTGTATACATGTATATTAGACTAATTTGTTTTAATGCAGATTTGTATGCTAGACTGAAATTGAATATAAGCTGCACATTATGTTAGTCATCTTAGAATAGTAATACACACAAGTAGTTTGATTATAGGCTCTTAACTCGAAATTAGGGCTTTGGTTTTGTGTGGATGAATTCATAATTTGAGTATGTTTCTTGGATTCCTACGAATTAGGCTTGGACTATTGTTATGTCTGCATATTGTCTGCATATTGTCTGGTTCTCAATCTTATGCTAAAATTGATCTATTCTGTTTATTCGGTGGTTGAGGTCAGATTTGATTAAGATAAGTCACTTTGCGATGTAACAAACTTATTTTGGGTTTTGTTTATGGGTCACTTTTTATGTTTTGTTTGGGCAAGTCAGTGAGGTATAGATGTTCGTTCTTAATGATTATGTAAAAAAAGTTGTCTTCCTAAAATTGTTAGTTTACGTTTTAATTGCTTCTTTGCTGCTCCCGGCGCCGGATTTGTGGTTTTTAGTTGAATTTTTTCTCTAAAACTGTTAGTTTAGGTTTCTTGGAATCTCTTTTGATTATTCTCATAATTGGCCGCTTCTGAGATATTTGTTCAAATGTATCCTTGCTTTAAATGGCATTGTGGTCATTTAAAAGGAATTCCTTTTCTATCATATGTATGGTTTTTTAGGGGGGACGGAGTGGGCGGCAAAAAAGCCGCCGCGCCGAAAACTTTCTCGGCAAACACCGCCGCCACTCAAAATTCTTCGGCAAAAACTTTCCAAAAATTCTACTTCTTGCCGGAGAAACTTTCCAAGAATCGATGCACATGACCGTTGAACGGTCATTAACTTAAATAAAAAAAAAATTCTTTATATTTTATATATAAACCCATCATCTTCACACACCATTTCACAATTTTTATACTTCTTTCATTCTCTTCTACACCAAATATAATTTCTTCCACACTCAATAACTTCAAAATGACTTTGACTATCAACGAGGATGTCGCTTTGGCTCGCGCATTCTACCACGTGTCCGATGAGAAGGTTCTTAATCAATCAACGGCGGATGAATTTTGGGCTAAAGTGCTTGACCATTTCAACAAAGAACTTGGTGGTACGAATAAAACCGTGCACCAAATGAACTCGAAATGGCACAAAATAAGTTCGAAGGTTAACAAGTTCGAAAGCGTGTACATCGAATTTGAACGAAAAGCTACTTTGGCGGATCTTGAATCGGGTTTGATGTTTAAGGCGTTGTGCGAGTACCGAAAAATACATGACAGAAAGGGTTTTTCACACGTCGAGGTTTGGACCTTGATGAGGGACCGTCTCCAAAGGGCGTCAACTTCAAATAATAATATCTAAGTTTCTTATGTAATGTTTTTTTAGTGTGTGTTTTTTTTAAAGTAATGTCATGTTTTTTCTTTATTATGTATTTTTTTTTTAAATAAATGTGGTGTTTTTAAAAATAAATCTACTAGTTTTTTTTTTAAATAAATATAGTGTTTTAAGATTAATTACAATATAAATATAACTCAAAAACATTAAAATATATTAACCTACAATTCTTCATAATCCTCACCACTCCCTCACAAAATCCTTCAAAATTCTTCAAAATTCTTTCTTTTTCTCTTTCCTGCGTGGCACCCTCCTATTGGTTACAACCCATTCTTCAAAATCCTAAAAATTCTACCACTCCCCCCTCCCTTACATACTTTGTTACTGTTTCTTTTCTACTTTTTTGTTTTGTTAGTTTCGTGGTATATATGATGGTAAACATCAAGTGATCATATTTAAAGTATGTATGAATATTAAAGTAATGATACTTAAGATTAGGTAATCATATTTAATAATGATACCTAAGATGGTGGCTGATTATGTAAAAAAAAATATGCTTGGGATGGTGGATGATTATGTAAAAAAACAAGCCTTTTATTACAAAGTTCACTTACAGCATGTTGGATGGTTATTTTTATTTTACCATCTTTTTAACTTTTAGTATAATCATGGTGTAAAATTGAAGAAAATGTATTATATGGTTCTTAGATTATCACCTGTTTTCTATTTTGGAAACAGTCTGCCTTTGCAGAATTACCTCATAAACCACATTTTGTAGTTCAAAAACATAGTAAAGAAAACTTAAACTGTGGTCCAGGTAATTATTTTTTTTAGGGGGGGGGGGGGGGAGAGAGCTGGAATAAGAGTTTAAAAATGGTTGAGTTTTATAGTAAATTATTGCATCAGTGTTTACTGAAAGGGTCTCATATTTGTGCCTGTGGCTTTTGGTGTTTTGCAGACGTTTTCATACAGGTCTGCTCATGGAGGCTTCAATGTAAGTTCTGTTTCATTTAGTGTCGCTGTGCTTTAGTCATTTTAGTGTTTTTTGGCCGTTGTCAGAATCTTTATTGCATGCCGCTATTGTTTTTGGTTTTTATGTGCTTATTGTTTGGGGCATTTCTAAGTTCTGTGTTTTCAGCATTCTATTAGCCTGTTTTTGGTCTTGAACCTTCTTTTATTCATTAGGATATTTATAATGCCATAGTAAACTTTAACTAGCAAGAATTTATAATGCCGTAGTAAACTTTAATTTTTAGAGGTTCATGAGGCTGTGAGTTTACAAAAGCACTCAAGAAATGGGTATGGTATTGGCAGATTGAATTGCAGAAAGTCATACGGACACTGTTTGACTTCAGAAAAGTCAAACATCCTTTAGCCTGTCTTTCTTAAATCGAGCATGATTTCATAGATTAGGAATTTATTTTTGCTTTTTATTACAATCTTCAATGCTTTATTTGATTGTTGTTCTTATTTGTCCTTGGTTTCCTAAATGGAATTTACTTAATGAGCATACGAGTGGGATTTTCTTCAAGAATAAGGAAGGAAGTGATATGTCTAAAGAGGTTTGTTATTAAAAGTATGACACCCTCTCTCATTTTCTTTATGTTATTTTTGAAACTTAGAGAGTTTTGAATTAGATTTATACACTGCTTATGTTAGTTGGAATTGTTAGCTTTGTAGTACGAATTCCGAGCTAAAAAAATTAGCATTATCCGCTTCGCGAAACATGAATCACAATCTCTTACACGCATATTACAATAAATGAGAATTTACACCACTTCGCGCAATGCTTTGTTCTTCTAAAGTTATAAACAACAGCAGTTATTTCGTATTCACCATGAAAAAATGAAGTTTTTAACCACTTCTAAGTATTAATGTTAGTTTCGAACATGACAGACCTTTAGTTATATTAATGTTCTTTTCCTATGTTGTTGGTTTGCAAGCATAAGAACTTTACTATTTATAGATTTGTAATATGAAATATTGTTTTGATACAGGTTGTAGGTGTTCAAAAGAGGTTACTGGTCAGCAGAACCTTTGTTCTATAGGTATAATCTTATCATAAGTGCTTACAGTATTACATCAGATATGGGTTTAGTTTTCTTATAGTAGTGTACCTAATCTAATTGTAGGTAACTTAATAGCTAGCCAAAGTTAAGTACATACTATGATCTGCTTATAGTTTTACATTACTAATTTGCAAGTTTAAAATGATAGAAGGATATAACTTGCAGGTGTTGAGCGGTGCCGATTGCCGAAGCTATGACATCGTCAGCATAATAGAAGGTGTTTGGGTTTTCGGTAGAGCAAATTTGAAGTTCTTCCCTTCCAAATGGGTCAAGTGTTATTCGTTTACATTACATTTAATTAAATAAAATGGAAACTTATTGACTTCCAGATTTAAAATGGAAACTTATTGATTTCCAGATGGGAAAATCTCATCCGTTTACAATAGATTTGGCTTAACAAGTCTGAAGTTATTGACTTTCAAGCGAGTTAACATGTTTACATTAGATTTATGTAGAGCAAATGTAAGGTTCTTCACTTCTAAATAGGTCAAGTGTCATCTATTTATATTGCATGAACTTATTTGAACATGTAAAGTATCCATTGAAGATAATGAGTGAAAGTTGGGAACTTCTCGAATGACTTTCACATTTTTTTTATATAACTAACATATCATACATTAGACCTTTATGCATTGCTTATGTTAGTTCGAGTTGTTGACTTTGTACCACCACTTCCGAGTTTATAAAATTATCGTCATCCATCCGCTTTGCAAAACGTTTCAAATGTGATGCAATTTAGGTGTCTACGGGTCTGCACGGTAACATCATTTGCAATCTCTTTACACCGCTTCGCGCAACGCGCGAATCTCGGAATCTAGTTGAATATAAATAGAGTTGTATGCTCATTAATTTAAAAAAAAATCTACATTTTTTTTCCTTCAACTCCAAAATGTTTCTATATCTTCAACCAGTACAAAAAGCAAGTACAAAACAGTGTAGGGTAGCCGGATAACAAGCTAAGCATGTAATACTGAGTGATATGAGGAAACTAAAATCGCATGTAATGATCTTATTTATAACAATTGGATAGATTTGAAATGTGTATCGCCGCTAATCGTGATGTAATAAGCAATTATAAAACCATGTTTCATACTTGGTTTTATGGATGCCAAGAACTCGATTGCTCATCACCCATCTGATATAACCTATTAATTTGTTAAAAAATACGCGATGACATTCCTAAAACACATTTCTAACTATGTATAAAAAGACCATCACATGTGACTCTAGACACCTCACCATATGAGCATACTATCATGTATCTATCGTATGATAGCAATGTTCTATAGTAATGGAGATGACCTTTATTTATATTCAATTTTTTTTTTACATCATGACATATGTATGGATAAAAATAACATTTATGTGTGTAGTGTTTTTCACCAAACCGAAGATTTATAGGTAGAAGCAGTTATATATGAGTATCAATTTTGTTACAATATAAACAATGATAAATTAAATGTGACATAATAATTAGGTGTTTGGTTACCTGATTATTCTTCAACACTGGGAGTGGGCTCATTCACGCGATGCGACTTCTGTTTCACGGCCCAGATTAATTAAAGCCCATAATTAAAAAGTTTAATATTATGGACTAGTTTTGTAAGGCCTAAAGCCTTTTATTAGCAAAACCCATTTGGACATTTGGTTGACCGGACCCAGCTTGGTTACTTTTACTAAAGGGAAAATCATCAAAATGACCAAGTTTGATCCTAAAAATTCATAAATGACCTATCAAAATTGTCCTAACTCAAATGACCCAAGGTTTATCACCCAATAGAAACCCTCCACCTCTCAACTTTTACCCAATTATCAACTTAAACGTGTCCTCCATCTGACAAGAAGGCTAAGGGTGGAGCTATGGGTGAGCAGGGTACCGTACCCGTACCTGACCGGTCCCGGTCCCGGTTAGTACCCGGTCCCGTTTTAAACAAAAACTGGGTACCTGGTCCCAGTACCTGATATATGGGTACGGGTACCGGGTACCGGGATTTCGGTAAAATACCTGTTTGGTACCTGGTTAACATATTCCAAAACTTTTACCTGTTTTTGTATGTTCCACATGCTACATCAAATCAAACTTGATACAAAATTAATAAACTAAACTCAATAAAAACACAAACACGATAAATCATATATTAAAAGTTGCAATGAAACACACACACCAAATAATATGTTGAACCATCCGAATAGTAACAGTGTTATGGACTGATCCAACTACCACATACACAAAATATTAAAAGTTGCAATCAAAACACACACACCAAATAGTACGGTACTACCAATCAAAATAAATTGAAAATCTTCAATTTCATCTTCTCTAATTGTCATGCATCATTCCTTTTCCTTTTTCCTTTTGCTTGCTAACTGCATCCTCAATTTCTATAAAGCAAGCAAAAAAAATAGTTAGTATATGTTATTGAACAACAAAATCAAGTACAAACTAGTATTATTATTACCAATGGCAATATCATCATCCTTTAGGATATCATCTATGTCATCCACAATTGGTTTTCTTGATTTTTGACCCAATCTTGAGTGCAAACCAATGCTTCAACAATTTATAGGTGACAATCTTGTTCTATAAGCATCTAGTACATGACCGCTCGTACTAAATGCCGACTCAGAGGCGACGGTGGAAATTTGAATTGCCAAGATATCTAACAAATATACATAGTTAATGAACATAAATAATATAACACATATCTAGTAAAAACTTTAAAATTTTAAACATTTTACCTTTAGCCATCCGAGACACGATTGGAAATCTAATAGCATTTTGTTTCCACCACGTAAGTATGTCAAACCCCTTGCTAAAAGTAACGCACGGCTCTTGAAGGTACCTCTTTAACTCGGTTTCCTTTGCAACCAAGTTACTTCCTTCAACACTTAGAAATTCCATGAAAAAATCATTTCCATCATCACATTCGACCACCTCTTCACCTTCTACTTCTTGGGATGCCGAATTACTTTCATTTTTATCAAAATTTTCTTTATATGTTCTGAACAACCCATGTAACCTATTCTCGATCAAAGACACCATATCCTCTGCCTTCTTTTTTATTTCTTCTTCTGACATAGGCTTTTCTTTAGTTATACCATACCTAATCAACCTTTTAAAACTATGTTCTAATAAAGACTTTTTCATTGTAGGATCTAACATCACGGAAAAATACATATAGTCATTAAGCTTATCAAATTCCCCCCAATATTTATCATATTTCTCACGCATTGCCCCTGCCATACGACAAAACTCTAAGTTTACCGACCACTCACGTAGATGTCGATCTACATCTAAGATTTCTCTAAAAATATGTGAGCTAAGGGCTTTGAAGTTGCCGATACAATTTTCGTCTTAACTTTGAACTTCTCAAGGAATTGTACCAATAATTTGCACGTATCAAAATGTTGATCACTTGATATTCTTTCTAAGTCACGAAAAAAGCTTTTGTCTTCAATATCATATTCCGAAAATTCAGCCTTTAGATCCACAGCAACTTTCAACATCTCATATGTGGAATTCCACCTAGTAGGACAATCACCACATAAAAACTTCTTTGTGGAATCTTTCATGCATTTTTTGAACTTTGCTATTCTTTGCGATGAATTTCTTATATATCTAATTGCTTTTCGCAAACATTCAACATGATGGTTATATTCTGATAATCCATCTTTCACAATCAAATTTAAGATATGTGCCATGCACCTAACATGAAAATGTTTTCCTCTATCATACAAATTAGGCAACTTTGTAATCAAAAGTTCAATAGCCTTATCATTACTACTAGCATTATCAACAGTCATCGTGATAACATTTTTCAACATCCCCCAACCACGAATACAATCTAGCAATTCCTCAGCCATATCATCCCCCTTATGACTACCAACCGGCCTAAAGTTAATAATGTGCTTATGTATTACCCAATCATCATCTATGAAATGAGCGGTGACAACCATATAATTAATCCTTTGACATGATGATGTCCAAGTATCGGTTGTCAAGTGAATGCCAGTGGTTGGTTTACTTAAATACTCCATCAATTTTTCTCTTTCATCTATGAAGTATTTTCCAATGTCCCTAGATATTTTATGACGCGAGGGCAAACTAAACTTTCCATTTAATGAGTTAGTATACTCAACAAAAGCAGAGTTCTCTACAAGCTTAAACAGTAGTTCCGCAACAACAATAAGGTCTAGCAAAGATTTTTTTATTCTAACCTCATCATGCTTCCAAACACTAAGACTACCTTCCCCGTTAGGTTCTTTTTTAAAAGCTAAATTATTTTGATTTTTCTTAGCTACTGATTCGGGATTCGAAGTACAATATAGTAAGTGTTTGTTAAGACCTTTCGTATCGTTTCTGTTTGTATCGGCTCGAATGTCCTTTTGACAATACTTGCACCGGCCGTACTTTCGTTTTTGGCCGTCTTCTTCTTCTAAAAAGATCTTATGAAAGTGATCCCAAGCCTTTGCTCTCTCTTTGCCTACTTTTTGAGATTTCCTTTGAGTTTCTTCTTCATTTGTTTGTTTTCTTTTGCAACTTTGTTCCGCACTAATCGAATCCGAGTCGTTATCAAGCTGGACAAAATGGGTGTCATTAATAAAAGTATCATCTCCCTAAAAAAACAAAAACAAAAAAACAACAACATAAGCTTCAATATATGTTAAACAAGTGATTGTCACCTACAAGATACTTAAATGGAATTGTTTTCAGTAGTTTATCAACCATAACAGTTTCAATATATGTACACTACGCAACACTGATTCAATCACCTCAAAATTGTTTTCAATTGTGGAGCATTGATACAGTTTCAATATATGTACTATGTCTTACCATTAAGTAGCAATTTTTGAAAACAATTGAGAACAATATTTGTAGATAAGCGCATTATCTACGTATATCTACAAATATTGAGAACAATTGAGACTACAGTTTCAATATATATACATAAGCTTGAGTACATATGTGATCAAGACAAAAGAGTACTCGAAACGGAGGACAAACGACATGAAAACCTCAATTAACTATAGTCTACGGAGATATATGTGTGAGACAAACCTCCATAGAGAAAGACGCCATGAACACGCCGGCGACGGTGGTCCGGCGAAGCCGAGTAATCAAACCGTAATACCGTAAGCTGAGTGATCAAACCGTAAAGTGTAAATGCAGGTTGCTAGGGATGAAGAATATCAAAGTACGCAAGTTGCTGGCGCTGCTAGGGTTTCTGGGGGGAGAAGGAAATCGATTGGAGAACAGGAGAAGTGGACGGGTACTTTGATCAAACAATAATCGCAGGTTGTTAGGGATGTATTTTTTTCCTATTTACTAAAATACTAAATTATATTATAAAAAAAACTATTCGTA
Organism: Deinandra increscens subsp. villosa; assembly: GCA_039602395.1. Lineage (NCBI taxonomy): Eukaryota > Viridiplantae > Streptophyta > Magnoliopsida > Asterales > Asteraceae > Deinandra > Deinandra increscens. The sequence goes on along the minus strand of JBCNJP010001147.1, from coordinate 33,934 downwards.
TTCTCAGGTACGGGTACCAATCGGGTATTTTTTGACTTTTACCTGGTCCCGGTCCCGGTTAGTACCGGTACCCGAAAAAGGGCAAAAGTGAGTCCCGGTACCGGTACCCAATGTCTCGGTACGGGTACGGGTACGGGTACGGGTACGGGTACAGGATGGGTACGGGACCGGGTACCGGTACGGGTACCGAGTACAGAATGCTCATCCACTGGAGCCCACTCTCATCCAATAACTGTTCGACACTTGGAGAAAAAGTCAGAATGTTAGGGGTGTTACCCGAACCATTCCGAGCCTCCCACCTGTCCATATGAAGTCGGCTCACTTACTAGCTTGGCTTGAGGATTACTCCCACCTGTCCATATGATTTCGAGCGCTACAGTTCCTTTTTCCCAACCCCCCACTACCTCTCCCCTACCTTAACTTAAAGTAAATTATAGGGAATACTTTTAATATTGTGCTACAGTTCTAGTTCCCAACCCCCCACTACCTCTCCCCTACCTTAACCAAGCAGTTTGTGTTGACAGTATAAGATTTTGTACTAACATACTTGTAAACTTCACGCCCTTTGTAACCCTTCCAGTTACATCAAGAACAAGGCTTCTGTTACTAGGGACTGCTACAGTTGAAGAAATCTTGCTCAAAAAGTGACCATTCTGACTTTTTCTTGACTTAATTCCATTAAAAACCAGTTCTTTCCCACTAGGATTTGAAATCACTTGGTGAGAAGTCTTGACTAGTGTCTCTATGGCACCGTTGCAAAATGTAGATAACATATCTTTAACTTTTTCTTCATGATTAGGATTGGTTAAACCCGACAAGATCTGATCAAACGGATTGACTTCCATCGTTTTGTCATGGTAAATAGTCACCAATGTGCTCACAAACTACTGAATACAATCCTCATATAAAATTTAGTTTAAGTAATATTTAATTTAAAGAGGTAGGGGGAGGTAGGAAAATTTAGTTTAAGTAATATTAATTCAAAGAGGTAGGGGAGAGGTAGGGGAGGTAGAACCAAGTAGCTTAAGCCTTAGCTCTCAAGCCGTTACATAAGAAAATATTTAAAAAGGACAGGTGGCAGGCTCAGATAGGTATGGGAAACATTCCTAAGTATCTGTATTTTTTTCCAGATGTCGAAATTCTACTGGATGTTAGTGGGGTCCATCCTTAGTCCCCCTGTCAGATGGAGGACACGAGTCAGTTGTTTAGTGGGTGAAATTGTACATGTGGAGAAGCTCTATTGGTTGATACAGTTTGGGTCATTTGAGTAAGGATAAATTTGGTGGGTCATTTTTGTTTTTTCAAGGTCAAAGAAGGTTATTTTGGTGATTTTCCCTTTACTAAAAGCTCACTGGGACATTGCATTGAGATGGATAAACTAAGTGGTTTGATTGGATCGGTTTCGTGATGGGTCACGTCCGATCATGGTTGTTGAATTATTCAGAATCATGGATAGTGATCGGAAGTTACGAGAAGTGTTTATCTGCAGGGGCTCAGCTTTTAAGGGGCAGGAGCGGGCGCCCGACCCCCCGAATTTTTTTTTGCGATGTAAGGGGTATATAATTTTCGTGTAGAAGATTTAGATATACTCCGGTTTCGACCCCCCATTTACCCAAAAATTAACGTTAGGAAAAAAAAAGTTAGATCCTGACTCCCCACTTGATATTTTCAAGCTTCGCCACTGTTTATCTGTGTGTGTTGTCGAAACTTTATTCAGAATCATGGTTTCCTGATGGGTCATGTCCAGAGCCTTCGGGTTCTAGTATGTCTTTGGGGTGATGGATGAAAATGAGAAAGTCGATGGCTGTAGTTTTGTTTTCTAGAAGTAAATCCATGATTACTTGTATCGCAAGTAAGTAAATGAAGAGGTTTTAATTACAAAACCTAAGAATATGAAGCAAAATGATTGATAGGCGTTGGAAAGATAATAAAACGCTCGTAATTACGGTGAATTTTTTTTTTGAAAAATATTGATGTATAAAAAAGTTACGGACATTTAAATAGTATGGGGAAAGACGCATATGCCTTGCATGTGGAGAGAAATAACATGTGTCATGCATGTGGAAGAAAATATGTGGTTTAGGTTAATCCGCAATGGATGTAGGATATTTCATGGACGTAGAATAACTTGACTCTATATATACATATATAGGAGAAGGATAAAATGAAAACCTCTCCGAGTTGGAAAAACCGTGAAAACTAAGCTAAAAAATTTATTTTTTGTTCCGATTTTTTTTATGGTGACTCTCTAACTTAAAAAAACACCCTTTATGAAAAAAAAAATAAAAAAACGCCGACTACATTTTTTAAAAAAATATTTAAGAACCGATTTTTTTGCGAAAAGAAGTTAACCGGCCAAAAAAAACGTTCAAAATTTGTTATTTTTTTAGATGTATTTTTTATAGATTCTACATTCATTTTTGATGGTTTTGGTGAAAAAAAATAAAAAAGCGCCTAGAGATTATTTTTAAATAAATTATTTACAGATTTTGTTACATATGTAACAAGGCATTTTACATATGTAACAGGCAAATGTTACATATGTAACATGACGTAACGTCAGATTTCGGAATTTTTTTAAAAAAAAACTACTAGGCGTTTTTTTGATTTTTTTTTACCATAGAGCTTGTATTAATGCATATAATCACTACAAAAATTTTAAAGAAAAAAAATTCGTTTTGTGGTAGTTTCCAATGTTTTTCCAACTCAAAGTGGTTTTCATTATATCCATCCCTATATATATATATATATATATATATATATATATATATATATATATATATATATATATATATAGGGTGAGGTTCATTGTAGACACTTTCACATGTGAAATAGCTCTTTTTCACATGTGAAAGTTTCTAATTAATGAGAAAAAAGAAAAAGAGAAAAAAGAAAATTAATCACAACCATTAGATCAAGAGATCTAATGGTGAAAAATGGTGTCTACCTGTCTACACTTATGGGGGTGTCTACAATGAACTTTTCACTATATATATATATATATATATATATATATATAGGAATGGGAACAATTAATAACCATTCCTTAGAGCACTAACCAAATAACCTCATCTTAATGGTTGATCATTTTGATCATGTGGTTGAAAATAAATCTAACTTTTTGGTTATGATCAATGGTCTAGATTTAAAAAGGGGTAAATAGGTAAAATTCCAAAATATATTAGGTAAACTAACCCCCCATTTTTCATTTCGGTTGGCTCCCTTCCCCCAAACCCATTACTTCCGGGAGCAAGAAACCCACACCATCGCCTCCCTTCGAAATTCCGGCTGCAAGAAACCCACGCCATCGGGAGCCACCACCACCACCGTTTCGGAATCTACGGTTGCGTTCTCTGATTTTGCAGGACTGCCGCTACTCCTGCCACCGACGTCTCCTCGATGTACTACGACCACCGCCACCACCACATCCGCCGGATTCAACCCCCATTCATATGCGCCTCCACCATCGGACTTCTACCCGACCACCGCCGCTACTCATGGCGACCACCGCTGCAACTCCTGCTGTAGGTCCGAAATCAACCAAACAACACGATATCTAGACAAATACGAGTGCGGAATCCTCGTATAAGCTTGATTCAAGAACCAAGTAGAAGAAAGAAACTAGATCTAATGTAAAGATCTAGTTTTGAATGAGAAACCCTACTTGATGAAGCTGATCGTAAACTTGAGAGAACACACAGAAATCGTAAACTTATATTTGTATTGGAAAAGCTTGGTTACAATGAAAATCAAGTGGGTTTATATACTACCCACTATACAAATCGTAAACCTAGTTGAAGCCCACATGGCCCAATCATAAACACTAAACAAGTCCACTAACTAGAACATTATAAGCCCAAAACTAATATAAACTAAGCCCAATTACAAATGTTCATGCCTTAAATAAGCCTAGCCCAATAATCTTCCCCTAGGCATGAACCATTTGAACTTTTCACGGCAGCAGCAAGTCAAATCTGAATGTGTTCTGAACGTTGTTTGACCACCACTTGTTCGCTACAATCCGCTCTGCAGTCCCATGAAAGATTCCCACCCTCACAGCATTCTCCATATCATTTTCATCACCAAGTATAGGCTGTGAGGCGAGAAGCTTTATGTCTCTTTCTCCAAAACGCAGCAGATCAACTGGATCATAGAAGCGAAACTGCCTCAGACCTTTGCATAGAACCACCACCTCGTGAGTTGTTGGATCATAGCACCAGCAGTCAAAGTTTTTGACCAGTGTACCGTCTTTGATTTCATCCAACATATTGATCACTCGTGTGCGCTTGGTGGGTGGTCTTCTAGCTTCACCAATTGCATCTCCAGTCACCGGGTCTGTTCCCGTCTCAACCCATCTCACCTGCTTCAGGTCAAAGTCAGCAAAATTGTTTTCCAGATGGCTTATGTGACACCCGAGAATTTCAAGGTTAACTTCCGTTAGACAAACCCGTTAGTTACGTTATAAGTAGCTAATGCATAACTAGGCCGAATACGTCCACGACCTTTGGTTGATCACCGAACCCGTCCATATGTGCTATGTGTTCATCATTGATTATCTTTATGTGCAATGTGATTTAAATACATGACTTATTATTGTATACAACATGATAAATTGTAAATACTTGATTATGTGAAAATTGCCTAAATTTGGTAGTCAGCGAAACTACCGAGCGAAACTACAGATTCGCCCGGTAGCAAGCTAGACTGATCAATGTACCCGAGATCAGAGCCAGTTTCGCCAGCCAGCGAAACTGCCAGCGAAACTAGCCTCTGATATAAATAAACTTAATGAACCCTAGTAGCCTCATTTGCCTCATTTCACACTAAACACACACCACTTCTTCACCTGCTGCTCTCTCGAGATTTCTGGCCATCTAAGGAGATCATCAGGAGAATCATCATCTCATCTCACTCATTCGATCCTTGATCAAACCGTGAGTCTCGAAAACCATTTACATGCACCTTTATGTGTTTTCTTTAAAAAGCATGATCAAACCTTCATGAAAACTTGTATACTTCTGAGATAATACTTAGGAATGCTAGATCTGTGATAAAGTCTCCAACTTTGCGTATGAAATCCAACCATGATAGAGATTTATGCCATTTTAGTCATTTTAGGGTTTTATATGTGTTCTTGGTGATTTGATGACAAAATGCATGTTAAACGTGTTAAAGTTGCTTGATTTATGTTGGTAAATGCCTATGGATACTAGATAATGAATTGCATGTATGATCAGAAGCTGTTAGGTTGATTTTTTAGGCAAATCCATATGTTTTTCGCGACCAGCGAAACTGTTGTTCTCTGGGCGAAACTAAGTAGCGAAATTATATCTCCTTCCAGCGACACTGACCAGCGAAACTATAGTGTCGCCGGGAACCTGACCAGACCAGCTCGAGCGAAACTATCGAGCGAAATACCTGAACGAAAGTTCAAACCAGTTTCCCTGCGAAACTAGGCTAGCGAAACTGCGTCAGCAGTTTCGGGCGAAACTAGCCTAGCGAAACTGTGTTACCGGGCATTGCCTAGCGAAAGTGCTGCCCGTGCACCTAGCGAAACTGCCCAGCGAAACTATGCTAGCGAAACTAAGACCTGACCTAAAAACCAAACTTGTGAAATTGCTTAAGTGTTATGCCATGACTTGCATGATTTTGCCATGATGAAACATGCTTGATATCTGATTTATATGAACCCTTGTTTATGATCAACCATTGGTGTCGTGTGCCGGTATGTCGAGTCATAGTTGCAACGTGCTATGTTATGGGCCATAGTGACGTTAAGTAAAGATTAGACACGAAACTAATACTTAAGACCTAAACGTGTTCTAGGTCCTCGTTAAACAACGTACTTGGATACTTAGCAAGTGTAGCAGTGCAACCAAAGGTGAGTGTCACTAACCCGCTTACCGTGAGTCCGATGGGCCACACAGAATAACTTAACGAAAACAATGCTGACAAACTCGAGAGTGCTAGGCACCTCACTGATAAACATAAGAACACGGGATGCTTGGCACCCACTTGATGAACTGAAGTGTTTTATGGGAACACTTGTGAATTCTGAATAAACGATTTCTGAAACGAAAACTGTTTTAATATGGCTAGTGTAGGTTAAAGTCTAAACCATATGATATCACATGTTTTCTAAGGATGCCTTATAACTTAAAAGTCCTCAACTAAAATTGTGCCATTAATTGTAAAGCGAGGGGATGTTGGGTAGATCTACTGGAGTTTGACAAACTCCGCCCCGTGGCACGGGGAGTGCACGGAGGAACAATATCAGCCTATTTGACCGTGGTCCCGAGAGGACACGGGGGAGGCAGAAACCGCGATGACTTGGTCCGCACCGTACGGGATGGCTCGGCCCCCACAAAATAAGTCAGCTTTGGTACAAACTTCCTTAGAGCATGGAACAACGGATTAGCTACCCGCGATATCGGTTGAGTCCTTTAACTTTACGGAACTAGTACATACCCGATGGCGTGGTCACGGACAAAACATTTATAAACTGAGAATTAATTACAAGCATTGCTTTTCACAAATGAATATTTTGTAAGTACATTTTGATACGAACAATGATTATGAGACCGGGCCAATGCATGACAAGCCCACTGTGAACTCACCAACCGTTAGGTTGACACTTGCGTGGTTTAAACTTTTGCAGATCGCTAAGGAGTATCCGGAGCGGGTTGGCATGGCACGTGAAGACCTTTATTTTAATTGAACTATTTTGGGAATTTAAAACAACATTTATGTAAAGCACGTGGTTAGTGCTAAAGACAATTAATTTTCCGCTGCGTATGTAATTTAAGACTTTGACTTCTATCTTGTGTTTGAACTAACCCTGATTCGTTTAGTATTTGTAACTATGGTTGTGGATCCTGGTCTAGTCGCGCCCCTTAACGGTATAAACTCCGTTAGTGGTATTTTGGGGGTGTGACAGCTTAAAAGGTTGTTTCTGATAAGATCCCCATCTGAGCTGTTCCACCTGTTGATGAAAGGAGCTCGGAGCAAACTTCTGATCTCAGGCTCAGTCCATGAGTGGAATTGTCCACGAGTTCTGTAATACTCAACTGGACTGAAGCCGTCACGGATCACAGCAAACAGTTTCTTCTCCGTGTCATAGTGCCAGCACAAGATGGCTTCACGACTCCCCCTTTTGTCAATGGAGCTTTCACCAACATCGAGGGCGTATTTTGAGGGGGCTGGTCCTTGATAGAATTCACGGAACCAGTTGTCGTGTCCTGCAGGGGCTTTAGAGATGATTCTGCCACTTCGGGCGTAATCTGACATCTCTATGTTTTCATCTCCATCATCCTCAGCTGCTTCATTTGTACCTTGAGTCGAAGAGCTTTGACCCGAGGCACCCGTGATGTTAGGCCCTGCACCATCTGTCAGTTGATTAACCTTCCTTCTCAGATCCTTTATCATCTTGTAAAGGTACTCCATTCTTTCCTTGTCTGCCACTTCATACTCTCTCATATATTTGCTGTTTGCCTCCTCCTTCTCTCTCAAACGCTGATTTTCTTCCATGAGAGCCTTGATCTCATTCTGTCTGATCCTATTCTGAGAGATCAGGAAGTTGATCTGAGGATCAGCACTAATCCTCAAATCAACTGGAAGCTCAGCAGACATCAAAGGGCGGAAACCTGGAGCTGCGAGTGGTTGGCTGGTCGCGGTAGAGAGGCTCACTCTAACCGGACTTGGAACAACGAAGGTGCTCTCAACCTCCAGAAATTGCCTATCTTCACGTACAGGGCTTTGCACGTTCAGAATCGGACTGGCTTGCTGCACAGGGGCAGGTTGATCATCACCATCTTCAGTCTGTGTGAGAGACGGTTGCTCTTGAAGGGCTTCATTAACAGATTCTTCTTGACCACTGGGACCCTCAGAACTGGGTCCAGCTGGTTGCACAACCAAAAGACTTGAGCTAGTCTTGGTGAATTTGAACCGTATGCTCCTAGGATCAGATTTCTTTCGCGGAGATGGTTCACGAGCAGGGACGGGTTCTTCCACTAAAGCTTCATCGATGTTTAAATTCAGCTCAGGAGGTGTATCATCACTCCCAGACGACCCAATCATGTCTTCTCTTGACCTTTTATGGGTTAGCGGCTCCAAATCCCCATAAATATCATCTTCATTTATGTCCTGGCCAGTAAGGATGTCATCCACTATATTTTCTTCATCGGATGGAATGACATCATCTTCTTGAACATTGACAGCTGGAGTTACTGTCAAGTCTTGGTCTTCGGCAATCGATGCATTAACTACAGGAACATCTGCCTCTGGCTCAGAGTCATCCATTTCTTGTTCCCGTGCCACTTCAGGAAATGCACCTCTCTTAACCCACTCCAATCTTCCTTCAAAAGTCTGCTTGCCTGGTCTGTCTTGGGTTTGCAGACCAAAGACTCCAGAATCCATGACCTTCACATCAAGTTTCTCAACTCTCTCTTCTATCATCGGATACTTCTTCATCACTACCATCTGAACAAATCTTGGCGTCATCAAAAACTGCTCTCTGGCGCTCAGCATGGCATTGACTGCCCAGTCTAGCAGCATCATCTTTGAAAAATTGAACTTCCAATCTAATGCTAGGGCAACAAATGCAGTTCCATGAATTTGATTCAGTTGATCGAAACTGGTCCTCTTCCCTAGGAAGGACTTCTGCATATAATGTGCCAGGCACCTCCAGTAGTGCGGCAGAAGCTTTTTGAAAATTGGCGGAAACTTCCCCTCGTACCCCATAGATTGAGCACCAGCAAGAACTACCTCCTTTGTGTATGTGATAGGATCAGAAGCTTCATCTGTGATGTTCAGGCCCTGCCTTATGTCTTCTTCTTCAATGACAATCTGCCTGTTATTTTATTGACCGTTGCGGTAATCCTAGTCTTGTCAGAATTCACCCTGGCAGTTCCCCAAAATTCTCTAACCAGCATCTCGTCGATGAGAACATTTGTCCTCAATGCATGGTTAATCTTGCATGTGTTCATTCCGGCCACCAGAGAGTAAAATAACTCCATGTGTTTTTCTGGCGGGTCTTCTAGGTATGCCGGCATGCAATGGTCTGGTTCATATTTTATGTCTCCAATCAGCATCTCTTCGGCCATCTGAGTAAGACAAGACATATGCATCAGACATGATCATTCAATAAGCAATTATGATTATTTACCCTTAACGTGTTCAATTGACGATCACATTTTACTTTCGAACTTCACAAAATTTCAATTTGAACATTTTAGGGAAAATAATTGAATTAAGCACATGCTCACAAACACCGTCAAATTTTATCTCAAACACGTTCAATTTTAATGAGATTTCAAAATATGTTAAGTGTTTATTTTAATTTTCATTTTATAAGAGATTACGGTTTATTAAGAGAGTTTACGATTCCTGAACCGGGTTTACGATTATCCAAAAGAGTTCACGATTGGTTTGAATTAAGCCCAATCGTAATCGCCTAAACCCAATCGTAAACGTCAAAAGTCTGTCAAGGCCCACTCGTAAACCACATTTGACTTATTCACGATCGTAAACAACAAATTGTAGACCCGAGTCGTAAACCCGGATCGTAGACCCGGATCGTAAACCCGGATCGTAATCACGATCGTAAACGTCCATCGTAAACATAGAAGTCGTAAACATGCATCGTAAACGACCCAACAGTCGTCTTCTCCACAACACCGATCGTAAACAACCAAAGACTCCATTTTCACACCTGCAAATAACTCGTAAACAGGTCATTCATCACAAACACGCAAGATAAACACCAATAACTACCTTAAAACACTTGTGAACCCAGAAACGACTTCAAAAACTTGATAAACCGACTCGAAGACGGTGAAGATCTCGACTTAGGGTTTGATTCGCAAAAACTGTGTATCGGTCAGTGAAACCTCGTGAAAACAGTCGATTGACTGGGGGTTTGATGTCGGAAATGGATGATGAATATGTTGGTGTGGATGGATTGTATGGAAGAGGTCGGAGAAGGTCTGCAAGGGGTTTTCCGGCGAGGGTGCGGGCGGAGCTAGGGTTCTGGAGGAGAAATCGTAAACAAGGGAGGAGAGAGAGAGGGATCGTGAATGGAAATCGGAAACAAAAAAAGGTTTTAAATAAAGAAATTTACACTTTGCCCCTTGTTGAAACCGTAAACATGTAAGTTTTCAAATGACCCCCTCATACTTTTAAATTCTTTCAAGTTTACCCCAAACTTGTTAATTCTCACAAAATTTAAGATTGTAAACACTTTGAGAATTTTACAAAACTTCCCCTCAGACTCATACCCCGAGAATCCGATCATGATCATGAAAAATTTAAACAAAAATTAAAACAAATTAAAGACAGATAAATTCAAAACCAAAATATTTACAACCTTACCTCAGAAAATTCAAATATTCACATACCTGGTGCTGGTATTATTTTTTTTTTTTTTTAGACAGGTCTTTGACTGAGGAACCCTTTTCAGCTTCTGTTACTAGACACTCTAGACAATTGTCAGGTGGTTTAAACACAGAAACTCACATCCAGTAAAGTGCTTAACTATAGTACAGATTTACCGATATGTTTAACCGTCCCCACACCCAATTTTCCATAGCAAAACCTACCCAACCTCAGAGTTTATTGAGGATTCACAAACCCCCAACTTGAGGAACCATGCAATACTGCTTTTGACTACCACTTATTTTCTGTTTATCATACATTATCAGTTGATGATCAGGTCGGCCGCATAAGCACGCAGAGAAGACCAACTGAATAATTTTATTTTCTTTTCTTTTTCTTTTTCAGAATTTTCATTTTTTGCATTCTTTTTCTTTTTCTTTTTCTGTGGTGTTGTCTTATACAGTATAAGCATGGCGTGTGAGAGAGTGAATACTAGGTAAATACCACTCTCAACCCGTTTTTGTCGGGACTCACGTTTTTTTAAACCATGTAGATTAGGATGGGAAACTAAACATGTATAGAGTTTAAGATTACTGCACTTACATAGATGATCATTGTTTTGGTTGAGCTTACCGACATATCATCTTCGAGAAATCTTTCACATCAGCCTTACACGTGTCAGTCTCCAACCGTCATTAAGCATTTAAGTCCTATCAAAAGACATCATAAAAACCTTTCAGTTTAACCAGCACCATTTCTTCCCCTGTTTTTGTGAGGCTTTTGAAACAAGACTCAATTTTTCAGTCATTTTCTATTTTTTTTTAAATATATATTTTTTAAGAAAAATTTTAAAAAAAAATCACAAACTCTGTACAAAAACATAGGTGATCAGATCATTCCTCGAAGGCAATCATCTTCAGGCCTTCAACACAAGATTCAAAATTAGGACGAGGAAGGGGTTTTGTAAAGATGTCCGAAACATTCTGATCGGAGCTTACCTTTTGAAGCTGAATCAGCTCACGATCAAAGCAATCACGTATAAAGTGTACCTTGATATCAATGTGCTTGGTTTTGGAATGTTGGACGGGGTTTTTCACAATCTCAAGAGCAGCAGCATTATCACAAAATATGGGAGTGTTAACGAATTCCATACCGTAATCCGTGAGCTGGTTTTGGATCCACACTACCTGTGAAGTACCGGCAGATGCGGCCACGTACTCAGCTTCGGCAGTTGATTTGGATACGGTATGCTGCTTCTTGCTCTGCCAAGAGATAAGCCTATCTCCCAGGTACTGACATCCTCCAGTAGTAGATTTCCTGTCAAGGTCACTACCTCCATAATCACTGTCAGTAAAAGCATATAATTGAAAATCAGTGTTCTTCGGGTACCAAAGACCAAGCCTAGGCCTGCCCTTCAGATACCTGAAGATACGCTTAACAGCAGCTAAATGAGAGAGTTTAGGGTTAGCCTGATATCGAGCACACACGCAAACTGCATACATGATGTCTGGCCTGCTTGCTGTCAAGTACATTAGTGATCCAATCATCGACCGATACTGGAATTCACTCACTGACTCCCCGTTAAGATCCGCTGACAAGAGTGGTCTGGATGCCATGGGAGTGGCGATGGGCTTGCAATCCTGCATCTTGAACTTGTCCAGAATCTCATTCACATACTTCTCCTGATGAATAAGAATCCCAGAATCATTCTGCTTGACTTGAAGTGCAAGAAAGAAACTCATCTCGCCTTGGTCACTCATCTCAAACTTCTTCTTCATGATCTCCTCAAACTCGGTGCACAATTCTTCGTTTGTCGATCCGTAGATAATATCATCTACATACACTTGCACCATGATAATGTCTTCTCCCACCCTTTTCCTAAACAATGTTTGATCAACGACTCCTCTTGTATATCCATTCTCCACCAGGTGATTGGACAACGTTTCATACCAGGTTCTAGGAGCTTGATGCAAACCGTACAAAGCCTTATCCAGCAGATAAACGTGATCTGGATTTTCTTCATCTATGAACCCTGGTGGTTGAGCAACATAGACTTCCTCGTTCATCTCTGCATACAGGAAGGCAGTCTTCACATCCATCTGATGTACGGTAAAATTGAGATACGAAGCTACAGCTAGAAAGATCCGAATTGCTTCCAATCTTGCCACCGGAGCGTAAACCTCATCATAGTCGATACCGTGGACTTGCCTGTGCCCTTGTACTATCAGCCTTGCTTTGTTTCTTACAATGATCCCCGAGTCATCCTTTTTGTTCTTGTACAACCATCTCGTGGGAATCACCTTCTTGTCTTCTGGCCGCTTCACAAGACGCCACACTCCCAGCTTTGAAAATTGATTGAGTTCATTGTGCATGGCCTCCATCCAGTTTGGATCTTTCAGAGCAACCATCACATTGGGAGGTTCTATCTGGGAGATGAAACAGGAAAACATACAAAAGTTGATGTGTCCTGTTCGGCTTCTTGTGGTGACACCCGCTGTCACTGGCCCAACAACATTACTCAGTGGATGATCCTTGTTGATTCTGCTCTCTTGGACATCAGGCACTGAAACATTAACAGGCAGATTAGTATTAACAACATTTTCAGACATACCTGAGCCTTGAGAATCCACTGGAGCATCACGTGTTCCTGAACATTCTGGAATATCAGCAGTTGCATTCCGAGAAGATTCAGCTGATGCTCTATCCACATGAGGTCTTACATCTGCACTGGGAGCTACAATGTCTTCTTCTTCGCCCAAATTGTGGAAAACATTCGAGAAATTAAATCCCTCAAACAATGATCCATAGTTGAAGATCCAATCAGGTCCAGTTCCCGCATCCGTAGGATTGTCCTCCATCCAATCTACATTGAATGCCTCAATGATCAACCCAGTGGTCTTGTTATAGACACGATAAGCACTATTTGCAGAATAACCCACAAAATAGCATTCATCGGCCTTCGCTTCGAATTTCCCTACATCGGACTGGATCAGCACCGTGCATGGACATCCAAACGTCTTGAAGTAACCCACCTTCGGTTTCTCTCCATAAATGATCTGATATGGAGTTTGCTCGTGACGCTTGTTCAGAAGAACTCTGTTTTGAACATAACAAGCAGTATTCACAGCTTCTGCCCAAAAGAAGATCGGTAATTTTGCTTCACACATCATCGTTCTAGCTGCTTCGATGAGTGTTCTATTTCTTCTTTCGGCAACTCCATTCTGCTGAGGAGTGTAAGGAGCACTGAACTGCCTTTCAATCCCCTTTTCACCACAAAACATATTCAGCTCAGCATTTTTGAATTCCGTCCCATTGTCAGATCTGATTGCCTTCACTCTTTTATCCAGCTGGTTTTCAATAAGAGTCACAAACTGCTTTACTAGGGCTGGAGTTTCGTACTTGTTAGACAAGAAAAAGACCCAAGTAAACCGCGAGTAGTCGTCCACTATCACGAGGCAGTATGAAAACTTGCTGACACTTTGTACCTGCATGGGACCAAACAAATCCATATGTAAGAGTTGAAGCACAGAAGAGACAGAATTTGTAACCTTTGGACGATGTGGCAGTTTGTGCTGCTTCCCCTTAGCACATGCCACACACTTCTCCACTGAAGTGAAGTCTGTGATTGGAAGATTTCTGACATGCTCTCCTTTAGCCAGCTTGGATAGATTCTTCATGTTTGCATGTCCCAGACGACGATGCCACAACAATGCAAGATTCTCAGTCTGTTTTGAAATTAGACAAGCTGCTTCAGATGATGGAGGCTTTCCCATGTTCAATAGATAAGAATTTCCGTGCCTTGGTGTACGCATTAAAATACATTCTTCAGGAATTTTTACACCAGGCTTAAGAATGATGCATTCCTTTTTGTTGAACATCACAGAGAAATCCCGATCACATATCTGTGACACACTTAGCAGGCTGTGGGACAGCTCCTCTACATAATGCACATCTGAAAAAGTCAGACTTCCACTCTTCACAACTCCTTTCTTTGAAATTCTTCCTCCCACACCTCCAGCAAAAGAAACACTTCCTCCATTGAAATCTTCAACCTCATCTAACAACGACAGATCTCCGGTCATATGTCGGGTACAACCACTATCAACATACCAGAGATTGTTGACAGATCTTCTCGGCTGTCCCTACACAAACCATAAATCAGTTAGAGTCAGGTACCCAGGTCATAACAGATCTGGGCACTCCCTTGGAGTCAATGTAATTAACCATCTTGAAAGACATTCCTGCTTTTGATTTGGATTCATTTATAACTTTAGCATGAACTTTTGGTTTCCAATTTGGTTGTTTTTGGGAGTTAGAACTACTAGCAGAGTTCTTTGTGGGTGAAACATTCCTTGGAGGAGATGTGGCCTTTTTACCTTTTGTTTTGATGACAGGTGTCCACTCAAGTTTTAATTTGGTATAAACCATTTGTTTTGGTTGAGTGACAACTTTTGGTTGTTCCATGACTGCTTTACCCTTAGCAGCCTGATTGACTTTAGGTACTTGTTTCTCAAAAGGTTTTGTTTTCATTTTATTTGGTTTGTTGAAAACTCCTTTAGCTGCATAAGCAGGTTTGGAAGTTTGGCCCACATCTCTCCTTTCATTGACAGGCTTCGTCACTGGGGCCTTTGTGTTTAGAACCTTAGACTGTGGAGTCTTCATTGGTTCAGAACTTTGCTTCCCCTGTGACGATGCTTGCTGTTTTTGATTTCTGTTCTCACCCCTCATCATTTTCTCAAGCATTGTTGTCCGCTTGTTCTGCGGATAATATGGCTCATAGGGTCTGTTCATACAATTAGCAGCAAAATGGCCTGGTTGACCACATTGAAAACAATTCATTTGTCTAGGCCCATTGACATTGCTACACAAGTATGAGCGTCTTGGGTAAGACGACTTCCATTCCGGTTGATCATCCCATTTGTGTATCACACGTTTTGAATGTTTTTCAGGTTGTGTTATTAAACAAAATTGTTCAGATTTTGATTTATCAGTTCTATTATAAGTTGACACAACCTGGGGATACGGAACAAAATCATTGGGCTTAGACTGACGGCCAATCTTTGTGTTAGGAACACGCATTTTAAAAGAACTAACAACTTCATTAGGATTAGAAACATGTTTTAACAAGACAATTTGATTGGACTTGGATGCTTCAAGTTCTGACACAGATGCCAGAACATCATCCTTAGGTAAACTAGAAACAGAACAACTAGACTCATGACACTCATTAACCCTCAAGCATTCAGCATCCTCCCCAGATACATCTTCAATCCCTACAACATCTGCACATGTAACAAAAACATTAGAAGAACTAACATTATTGTTCAAAGATTCCTGGGAAGAGCCTGATTTAGTTGTGAGGCCAACTACATTGTTCTGACTACCTGTCCCATATAAACCAAGTTTCTCCTGTTCTTTCTCTACTTCAGTCATAGGGGTCACACCAACCATCAAGCTATCTATAGGGGGACCTGCTTCATGATATCCTGAGCTAGTTCTATCTACTTGGTCCTCCTCATAGAGCATTCCTATGATATCTCTAGGAATAGGTGGGGGAATTATTGCATTTGCGGCCATGGACTTGTCAGACTTTTCTGACCCAAAACCTGGTGTGTGTTTTCCTACTTGTCCACAAACAACTGCCTGAGATAGTTCTTTACCTGCCTGAAGCATTCTCTTGTTTCTTAATTGATTCATATCTAACTGAACTTGCATCTCATTAGTCTTATGAGTCAATTCATCTACCTGTTTTCTAAGGTCAGCTATTTCTAACTTGGCATTATCATACAGGATAGATTTCTCAGTTGCTATCTGTTGGTACTTCACTATATCTAGCTTTTGTGCCTTAACCTTTTCCTCATTTTTTACCCATCTACCCTTAAATGAGCTCCTCTCACACTTGACCTCAAACAATTCTATTTGATAATTCTTACAGATTTGTCTAAGACCAGGAATAATACGAGCACAAGTGGGATCAGAACATACCTTAAGGTTTTCAGCATCAGCAACGAACGCTTCCTTGTCTTCTATCTGACTCTCCTCAGGCTTTCCTTCATCAGTGACCACAAAGGCATGATTTTCCTCATTATCCTCTTCTGCAGTAGCAATCAAAGCATGTGACAAACTAAGATCCTTCATCTGAGAACTCCAGTCATAACCACCACCTTCCTGAACCACCAATGCCTTGGCATCACCCTTTCCTTTCACTTCAGCAACCTTCTTTTCTTCAGCTCTTTCCTTCTTGGGCTTCGTGCATTCCCTGGCAAAGTGACCATACTCATCACAATTATAGCACCTTAGCTTTGACTTGTCAAACCCCATTCTGATTTTATCCTGATCCTTCCAGACGTTCCTTCCAGTTTTGGCCATAAATTTCTTGGCTCTGAAGACAGCCATGGCCATTTGCCAAGAGACATCCAGCATCTCCACGTCCTCAGGATTTATCTGATTAAGATCACCAGCCACCATATCAGAAGGTACAAGATTCCCGGCCACAAGGGCATGATAGCTGTTCATGAAACCCATACCAAGGGCAAAGTTAGGATCATTGACATCTTCAGAGTTGACACCTCCGCTTGAACTACCTTGAGGTTGTGCAACAAAAGCACTAGACATAGGAGCTGAGCTTGATCCACTTCCTGTAAACTTTCCTTCATGCTTACCCTCAACTTCTTCCGATAGCAAAGCCTGATTCAACTTTCCAGCCAAACTTAGAGAACTTATGTGGTTCAGCTCTCTCTGCTTATCATCGATCATCTTGGATTTCAGCTTGTTGATTAATTCATCCAAAGTCACTTCACTCAGCCTATTGTTGTCTTTGATGATTGATATATTGGTGTTCCAGGACTTAGGCAGACTGTTCAGCAACTTCAAATTCTTGTCTTCAGTATCTGGCTCTACTCCATAACTTGACATCTCTGCCATCAGTGACACATACCTCTGAACTTGAGCTTCAAACGATTCACCCTGAATATGATTGAACAAGTTAAACTTCTGCTTCAACATCTGTTTCCGACTAGCCTTAATATCAGGGTTCCCTTCATAAGCAACAACCAAGGCATTCCACAGTTGCTTTGCTGTTTTGCAGTGTTTGAATCCCTGAGCAATATCTGGAGTTAGGGCCATAGTCATTATCGCAAATGCCCTTTCAGCCTTGTTGCACCTCTCCCAGTCATCATCATCATACTCATCTTCTTTCTTCTCTTTCCCTGCATTTGGTCCTGTTGCGTGAGTAGGTGTAAACGGTCCATTCACAACAGCCCTCCATAACCTCAGATCCACACTCTTCAAATGATTTTCGAATCTGTATTTCCACTCTAAGAAATTATCCGCTGAAGTTAGTCTTGGCGGACGAGTTATAGATCCGATCTCGAAGTCCAATTTCTGATACATGCTCGGCTCAAAATCCATTTCAATAGCTTGGGAAACCTAAAACTAAAGTCCAAAAGTCCAAAATCTGAGATTACGATAACAACAACCTGATTACGATCGTAAATATCCGATTACGATCCACACACCCGATTACGATAACAGTAATCGTAAACCTCGATCGTAAATGTTGATTCCGATTGAGACGAATCGTAAACACCGATTCCGATCCAAAAAGTCGTAAACTCGATTACGATCCCGCGTTTCCGATAAAGCAAAATCGTAAACACGATTACGACCAAGCAAAGTCGTAAACACCCAAAAGTACGAATCGTAAACGTTGATTACGACTAAGAAATGTCGTAAACTCCTATTTCCGGATCGTAATCACTTAAAAAACCTGTCTTGAAATCGTGAACGCGTTTTTGATGAAGATCTTCAAGAACCAACACTCGTAAACACTACACAAACCCAGAAAACTGATCGGAAACTCCAAAAACAGCAGCAGCCCAGTCGTAAACACCCAGAAACCTTCAAATCTTCACAAAAACCAACACCTTAACCCAGAAAACTGCTTGAATCGATATCGTGTGAGCCTCGAATCAATGATTCTTGGCTCTGATACCAATTGTAGGTCCGAAATCAACCAAACAACACGATATCTAGACAAATACGAGTGCGGAATCCTCGTATAAGCTTGATTCAAGAACCAAGTAGAAGAAAGAAACTAGATCTAATGTAAAGATCTAGTTTTGAATGAGAAACCCTACTTGATGAAGCTGATCGTAAACAAGAGAGAACACACAGAAATCGTAAACTTCATATTTTGTATTAGAAAAGCTTGGTTACAATGAAAATCAAGTGGGTTTATATACTACCCACTATACAAATCGTAAACCTAGTTGAAGCCCACATGGCCCAATCATAAACACTAAACAAGTCCACTAACTAGAACATTATAAGCCCAAAACTAATATAAACTAAGCCCAATTACAAATGTTCATGCCTTAAATAAGCCTAGCCCAACACCTGCCTCTACCATTCGTTTTCTGTTTACCGCCGCCGCTACTCCTCCGGTGAAGGTCCGACGGGATCCTTTTTTCGGTATTTTGATTTCATTTTTTGTCTTTTTTCCTCTTTCCTATTTCCTTTTTTTGTAATGTTCTGGGGGGTTTCTTTTTTCGAACCTAAATGATCTGGTGTTTTGATTTTATGTTTTTTTTTTAGTTTTTGATTTTTTTTTTTGGTAATTAAGTTTGTTTTTTTTATGAAATATTAGATGATGAAGAGGTCGGTGTATATATTTTGTGTGAAATAGTATGGCCAGAATTTTTATAAGGATTTCTTCCTGTAATTAAAGGGTTTATGTTATATGCATTTTTGAAGTAAATTTATGGATGGATTTTGAATGATTTATTTGTATTAGTGTTATACATATACGTTTGTTTGTTTGTTTCTTTTTTTTTTTTTGCTGAATCTTGATGCTTTGTAGTATAGATTTTGTTGAATCTCTATTTACATGTACATTTGATTTTTTTTTGGTTGAATCTTGATAGCCCCGTTGATACTCATTATCACACATTTGTTAACGGGTATAGTGATGTTAATAAGCATAACATCAGTGTTAAAGAGCATTGTTGACTTGTTTTTTAGAATTATTGGTGCTTTGCGGGTTGTAATATGTGTATTTGTAGTTGTACATTTGGTGATTTTTAGGTGTTGTTAGGTAGTAGCATCAGTGCACACGATCATTTAAACCACTGATACTATTTACGGCACTAATAATTATATTTATAACACCGGTGCTAGTGGTTGTAATATAAAAATTACGCCGTTTATATGTGTAACACCAGTGCTAAATCTTACGTTTGAGAAAACGACAATAAAAAACGTCGAGACTATAGTAAAATTAAAGATAAAAATGAGACGAGTTTAACGGTGTAATTTTTATAAAAATCCGACAAAGTATAAGAAAGTTATAGGCTTTCTAAAAGGGATAAACACCTAAATGACCATTGTTAACTTTGAAAATTGAGTTTTGATCCGCTAACTTTATTTGCACAAAAATGACCTTTTCAACTCCGAGCCTAACTCCTAACCACAATGACACATCATCATCTTCTTCAGTTTCACTTTGTATTTTTTTTCTCTCTCTCTCTCTCTCTTCACTTAAACCCAAAACCAACAAAGAAATCCGGTGACCATTTAACTCAACATTCCGGCCACTATACTCAACGATAAATCACGTGCGACCCGTCTACGAACTCCTCTCGATCATACGAACACAATAGGACTAGCCTTAACCACCGACGTGCACTGACTCGAAAACCCGAAAATGCTCCTCTCGTTTCAGGCGAAACCTGTTTTTCCGGTGACCGGAATTCAATTGTTTTCTACCGGAGAACACTTTCGGCTCAACTGTTGATGATCAGATAAATTATCTTCAGACATGATTTATCACATATTCATGATTCATGAACATATCAATGTTTAATTTCATTTTCTCCCACACGTTGCTACGTACACCGACCACATCAATAGTCATACCACACCTTTCCGATTCACCAATCATGGATTTAAACTTCTCCGGCGAAGAACATACGGCTGAAACCTAGTCCGGGAGAAGACTTCATCACTTCCGTTTCAACTGCAGATCCGGGTGATCGTTGAGTTTCGGGTGAAACCTTGTCCGGGAGAATCTTGCATATCCGGAGTTCATAGATGAACACACTTCATCACTAGTCGGGGAGAAACTTCCGTTTCAACTGCAGATCCGATTCTTATGAAGCTTGCATACTGGAAAATCGTGTTCCGGGTGATCGTTGAGTTCCGCCTGAAACCTAGTCCGGGAGAACACTTCATCACTTCCGTTTCAACTGCAAGCTCCGTTTCAACTGCAGATCCGTGAGAACTATTTTGTTCCGAGAGAACTTGAGCCATTCCGAGGGAATCTTCCGAGACCAGAGAATTGTGAGCGGCTCACTAATTTTGTGATTAGGAGAAGAAAAACGAAGGACTAATTTTGTGGGCGGCTCACTTTAACCAGAGAATTGCAAGACAAATTCAACGCAATGATAAAACAACATGAAAAACGGAGATGCCTCAGATCGCCGGAGTTCACTTCTGATCAAATTTGACTCGCCGGAATTCGCCTCAGGCCGCCGGAAAAACGTATCCAGGTTAGATGAAGTTGTATCCGATAACTTTTGTAACAATATATTCGGATATTCCACATTTTTGCGAAGAAAAAGAACAAATGACCCGACCCATTTCTTTGTCGGTTTTAGGTGAAGAGAGAGAGAGAGTGAAAAAATGCAGAGTGAAATTGAAGAAGATGATGAGGTGTCAAGGTCATTTTGGTGCAAATAAATGGTTAGGAGTTAGGCTCGGAGTTGAAAAGGTCATTTTGGTGCAAATAAAGTCAGCGGATCAAAACTCATTTTTCAAAGTCAACAATGGTCATTTTGGTGTTTATCCTTTTTAAAATGTAGGGGGTGTTTTTTGTGGGTGTGTAGATTTACTGATTTACCCTTTCTGATTAAAAATAAAGAATGTGACATGTGTCAAAATCCGGTGGCTTCTTGCTTTTCTTAACCATTGGATGATGGTTAATTGGTTATTCCCCTAAGAGAAGGTTAATATTTACTCCTTGCCCTATATATATACATATATATATATATATACATATATATATATATATATATATATATAGGTTTAGGATCAAATGCGGCAGACCATTTTGCATAAGTTCAGTGCGGCCAAATCTGGACCACTAGATCAATTTGATGGATGGATAAGATTAAAAGAGATGAGAGAGAAGGAGTGGAAGAATCTTAAAGCTGGAAGGGTAAATGTGGAAAACAATATTTATTCAAGTTCCCCCTCAATTTTTAAACGACCATAACTTTTTCATACGACGTTATTTTTGAAAACGAATTTCACCATATTTCTAGTCGTGATTTTGTCTTTAATTTGAGACTAGGTTTGCTTGATTTGGAGAAAAAAAATTTTCACGTTTTTTACGACGCTGGTCTGTGCTGGCTGTGCTGGTGGAATTGTGCTGGCTGTGCTGGTGGAATTGTGCTCTTGTGCTGGTAGACTGGTCTTTCAGCGCTGGTCTATGCTGGTATGTGTTGTGCTGTGCTGGTGTACAATGTCAATGTTTTTTTTTTAAAATTAATAAAAAGATGTCTACGCTTCGAATTAAAATCTGAAAACCACCCTGAGTTGGGAAAACTTTGGAAACTTTTCAAAAACGGGGTCAAAAAGTTTTTTTTTTCATTCAATTTTTTATGGTGATTCTTTAGGTTATAGGCTACCCCTAGGTGGAAAAAAAACAAAAAAATGCATCGGGGATTTTTTTTAAAAAAAATCTCAAAAAACGGTCTTGTTACGTATGTAACATTGTATACATATATTGGTTACATATGTAACAACCGTTTTTTGAGATTTCTTTTTTTAAAATACCCGGGGCGTTTTTTTGATTTTTTTCCACCTAGGGGTAGCCTATAACCTAAAGAATCACCATAAAAATATTAAATGAAAAAAAAACTTTTTAACCCCGTTTTTGAAGAGTTTTCAAAGTTTTCCCAACTCGGAGTGGTTTTCACTATAACCATCCCCTATATATATATATATATATATATATATATATATATATATATATATATATATATATATATCTAATTATCGATGAGATCATACATCTTTGGCTAAATATTTACATGGTATCACGAGCCTAAGATACTTAACCCTACAGGTTGTCGTCTTAATCTTCCCCATACCACCATCTATGATTTTTTTTCCTTCTCCATCTCATAAATGGCGAATTCTCTACACCCTGTTGTAACTGTGATCAACATCAAGAACTTCATCCCTCTTACCCTCGATATGAAAAACGACAAATACCTCTCTTGGGCAGAATTGTATCATATCCATTGTAAGGCCTTCGAAGCTCATGATCACATCATCCACAACACTACTGCTTTTTCTTCCACCACCCGGTCCTAACAACTGATGAAGAAAGAGCAAAGGCGGTACTTGCAAAGGAAGCAACCGCAAGTCATGGAAGCGAATCGACGCAATCGTGTTGTAGTGGATTTACAGGACCATCTCTAATGATATTTGGAAGCCATTCTCACGCCAGAATCCACCATTGCTCAAGTATGGACGACCCTCACCAACATCCATCAAGACAACCAAAATCACAGTGTTGTTTACTTGCAGAACAAATTCTCGAATCTGGAGTTGGATATTTTCCCGAAGGTGTCCACCCATTGCCAATCCATAAAGTTGGTTGTAGATCAGTTGGCTAATGTAAGTGCTCTTGTAACTAACCAAAGGCTTGTCTTACAGTTAATTGCAGGGCTCAGTTGTAACATTCCGGGTTTTTCGATTGTCTGATTTTACCCATATTGTAACCCGATCCGTTGATTGATAATCGAATTTATGATTATTGATCGATTTTGATGTTTATTAACCTAATTTCATGTTATTGATTCATTATCAAGTTTATTTATCGATCTGATGTTCGATTTGCTTTTAATTTGGATTTTACGCGAACACGTCGCTGAATTTCGTTCAACCGGGAATTTAATCAATCTAAACATGTATGACCCTTGTGTGTAATACTAATTACACACACAAGTGAATACAAGTGAAGATTGGTGTGAATTCAAGGTCTAGAACGAAACGATGAAAGTTCGGTAAATCCCGCGCTATTTCGATTTTAACCGGGAGATCACATTTTGAGTTCATATATCAATTTTAACATGTTTATGAGTCATATGATCATTTACCATGTCATGAGTCATCACACACTTGATCGGATCGCAAAACGTTGGTGAATTGCTTTAAAACGAGAAAAACGACAAAACCGACCAAAAATACACTTTTTATGATAATTTATCAATCGTTAATCGTTAAGAGACATATCATATATCAAATTTAGTTGATTTAATGTGGTTGGCATGATGGTAAACTTAAAATAATGAATTTGGGCGAAAACGAGGGTCGAATCGGAGTTTATACGCGAAAACTGGAGCAAAACAAAGCGCGTGCGGCGCCCCAGAAAACGCCGCGTATCGCGACGGTTCTTCTGGGGGCCGTCGCGTACCGCCCACCGACCACCAGTCGGGATTTCCGATTTTTGCCCTAATTCTCGGGTATTTAAGCCCCTTAACTCGTTTTTGGCCTCCATTCTCTCATTTCATACTCACATAAAACCCTACAACGGCTGTGACTAACCAAGACCCTTGAAGATTTTTGAGTAAAGTTTGGTGATTTCGAGCCTCGATTAGTGTCAATTTTCATCATAAAAGGTTAGAGTTCTCAAACCAAACCTCCATCTTCTTGAATCCTTCATCCCTCATCATCAAGATCCAACCTTTATACTTATCTAAACCTAGATCTTGCATTCCAAGGCTAGATCTAGTGATTTTAAACAAAAAAATTGATTTTTATCAATTTTTATGACTTTGTTTGCTAAGATCTTGTTAGATCTAAGTAATTTTTGGAAAAGAACCTATTTTTAAACATGATTTGTCATATAGATTCATCTTAACATGTAGATCTATGATTCTTTTGATAAAAAACTTGGTTTTTAGGATAAAAAGTCCATTTTTTCTTATTTTCTTTCTTGGATCTTCATAGATCTAAGTTCTATCTAAACAATCTTGTTGTACCTTGACATGGACACCATAAAAATGGTAGATCTAGGGTTTGGGATGAAGGAAACATCACCATGTTTATAGATCTACGACTTCATGAAGTAAAAATATTATTTTTATGTGTTTTGTTGAATTTTCATGTTTAGATCTTGATTAGATGATGTTATAGTTAAACTAGAATATTAGATCTAGGGATTTTGTCATGAAAATATGATTTTGACCTAGATCTAAGGTTATGCCTTGTTTAGGATTAAATCTTGCATAGTTGATTATTTAAATTTAGCTAACTAGTATTTTTGGGGTTCAAAAATAATTAATTTTGACTAAATCATTGAGTTAGCATTTGAGTTTTGTCCTAAAATTTTATTTGGTAATTATATATATTTAGATCAGCCCCAAATTAATTTTTGAAGACTAAATTTGGTTTGGTTGATTTTATGGAAAATAATCAAGGGTTGAGACGTCGTAAAGTTTTATGGTTAAATAAATAATTATTTGCTTAACATTTGACCTAGATATAAGTTTGACCACTTGATTATTTAAATTCTCATATTATCACTTGAATACTCCACCAACGAGTCGCGTATCCGATCGAGTTCGTCGTGTCATGGCTAGTCGCACGTTTTATTCGTTCGAATACTTATTTAGTTATTTATCTTTTGTCGGTATTTTTCTCCATCACGTTCGATCGTATAGGTGATCTCCGAGTTTGATTCGCGCCGCTATTCTTCGGTTTTACTCTCGACGCTTTAGCTATCATGTGAGTTTTCATAGCCCCTTTTTACTTAAATGTTTTGGGGTGCAACATGTATCATTTTATCAAATTCTATTTTCACATGCGTATCCCTATGTTCGATGATTACTTGAAACTTGAATGATTGTTTGGTTGAACAATGAACGATGAACGATTGAACGATGGAACGATGAACGATTGAACGATGAACGTAATTATTAACATTAAACATGTCGGGGTTACGATAATAGATCTATTGGCCTGACAAGCCCACTTGGCCTGCCTAATTGTCAAGGGTTGGATTACGTTAACTTATCATTTTTTTATCATTAATCGTTTTTATCATTAATCTTTTATTTAAACTTGTACGCATGCTTTTGAACGTTATCACTAAACCTATGAATTCTCACCAACTATTTTAGTTGACTTTATTTATAACATGTTGCAGGTAATGCAGCTTGACTTGGATATCATCACCATAGGATTGCGTCGGCTTTAGAGAGACCAAATTAAATAATGAACTCTCAAACTTAGATTATGTTTTATGTTGTTTATTGTATGTTATGACTTGGATGCTATGTTTTGTTTGTTTGCTATGAAATGGGTAACTATTATGATTATCACAACCTCATCTAGTGTTGTGAGCTTCTGGACAATCTTCGCGCCCCGACGTATTCCGCTGTCGGTTAGGGTGTGACAGATTGGTATCAGAGCCACGGCTTTAGGGATCTAGGTTATTAGAACTGGTTTGACCTAGACTATTGCCTTAGGTGTCCTGCATGAGCGCCTCATGCGCAATGTGCCTAATTGCTTATTTTGTCCAGTAAATTGCTTCTTAATTGTTGCCTATTTCAAATGCTTTGTTCCTATAAATCAGCACGCACTTTAGCACGAATCACTAAGGCTTCCTAGCCTCTTCCTTATAAAATGGTGCCTTACGTACCATTTAGGAAAAAGGTGATTTTCATGATTTTCAAATCTCATTGGATTTAGGGTTTTAGTGGTAGACATGTAGTAACTGGAAGGGTGAAAACACCGGTAGTCGGGGTCTCTGTCAAGAAAAGCGTTGCACATAAGCCCTATCAACCGTTGGGCCCGAACGCTCACCTGGGACGCCCCGATGAGAGTGATGAAACCTATTAGGCCAAAGCATGTCTCTACCACTAGGATCTTGATCTGATTAGTCTCGGTTGTAGCCTTCCAATCGGGAGGTGAGAACCACTCCGTTATGTTTTATCTCAAATGCTCGATTTCACGTTTTGACACGCGATTATGTTTAAACAAATGATTTTTTTTATAAACTATGATCATGAGTTACACGGTATCACGGTTCGATAACACACACCGGCTTTACACTTAACCATTTTACCCTAAAAAAATTGATTATCAATCACATCACATCATGACTCATCATTGTTGTTCTTGAATCTCAGCATGTCGATCCATTTCAAGGGACGCCGAAAGGGCGATAACGGCCGAAAAATGGCCTCGGTGATAGCCAAACAAATTGCTGAGGTTGTTCCCGGTATCGTGGCTCAAATCCAGCAGGGTGTGAATGCTAACCCTGTTAATGCTGCTGTTATGCCTACTTGTTCATTCAAGCATTTCAACTCCTGCAACCCTCCCAAATTCAAGAGGACCGAGGGTCCTGTTGGTTTACTTCAGTGGTTCGAAGGGATGGAAAACACCTCCGTTAACAGTGACTGTCCTGATCATCTGAAAGTCCCGCGTGCCACCAGCACTCTCACTGAAAAAGCTCTCACATGGTGGAACAATGAGAAACGGATTCGTGGGTCCGATGAGGCCTTAGCTCTATCTTGGGATGAACTAAAGGAAGTCATGAGGGAAAAATACTGTCCCCGTTCTGAGTTAAAGAAACTTGAGGATGAATTTCGGGCGCTGAAACAATACAGTGGGGAAAATCAAGAGTATATCGATCGTTTCTATGAGTTGAAAATCATGATGCCTGAAATCGCCTCTCCTGAATTTTGAGCTGTTGAATGTTATATCGGTGGGTTACCTGATGAAATACAGTGTCACATCCCCCCTCCTCCGCACCCTGCCAGGTGTGGGGAAGGGCGTTGGACCGGCTGTCCGTATCATTACCCGAGATTACCAACGTTTCTAACATCATACACATACACATACAACGGACATCCAGTCCATACATAAGAAACTCTTAGACCGACTCATGAGCGAGGATGCATTGCACCTCTTATTCGATCTAACAGAATCGATAGCCACCGGATATGGCCTGGAACTGAATAACGAAGATACAGGATACCAAAGGAAACATAGTCATTATCATGTCTTCGTTTACATTCATAATTCATAATTCATAATTCATACAAAGTCCAAGTTCATAGTGACAACAACCAAGTAGCATTCCAAGTTCATAATAGGTTCATTCCTACACTTGCTTACCTGCAACATAAGTCATTCATAACATAGTCAACAACAATGTTGTTGGTGAGTCTTAACTACTATCATAATATTAACAGTTTTCAAACACATGCTGGTTATGAAATTATCAAGTCACACCCAAGGTCAAACTTCATGTACTCTACGGGCACGTCGCAATCAGCCGTAAACCCTCTACGAGTAGTAATTTCATTTCAACATATAAGGACATATTCCCCCTAGTTACCTAATACTAGAGGATCCGGATGAACATGGATAAATCAACTATAATGGCCGTTATAATCCCTTATATGCCTATTGGTTCAATCATAATGACCAGAAAGTATATAATAACCCACACAGGGCATCTCCAAACTAACAGTGCTTGACAGGATAAGTTCATAACAGATATAACAAATACATCAAACAGAATTGTGATTTTAAACAGTAAATTCTATGAGAGAAGTCAGAGGACTCACACAAAGAAGTCAGAAACGGTGGCTAGACAGAATATCCGAGAAAATATCCTCTCTTTGATTTCTAGCAACCTATCATCGTTATCATGTTCATATTCATCATATACGAGGCTAACATGTCCCATATCATTCTCAGGTTGTAATTATCATAGACTACAGTCACTGGATCAGTCTCGTGAAGTTTTGGTTCATCCAAAATGGGCCAAACATTCTGTCATTTTCCTTCATAGGCGTACCGCCGGGAAGTTTACATTTCTGGGCGGTACGCTTCAAATGGTCGACTGATTTCCAGATTGCAAATTCGGGCGTACCGCGCTGATTCATAAGTTTCTGGGCGGTACGCTGGAATCTGATATTCCGGTTTCTATTTTACTTTTCTGGGTGTACCGCTCTGCATGCAGAGATTATGGGCGGTACGCCCCCATCTGTGAACAGGGGCCCGACTATTTTGTCTTTTAGTGCCATTTTCATATTTTGGCGTTTTAAGCCCAGAATTCTTACTAGATCAGTTGCATATCAATCCGAGGGGTCAATTTAGGGTTCATTTGTAGTCTAATACCTTAACCAAAGCATAACCCCAATTCCCGAGCTTTCCAAATATGGTAATTTTCATTGTTTCGACCCCCGATTCGTACAGATTTCATTAGGGACAGAATCCCTATGACCCAATGACTCATTTCTTATTTAGATACACTGATCGACTCTGGATTTAAGTGATCTTAACTTGAAAAGTTTCCATTTATGGAAAGAAATCAACATGCATGCATAGAATGGTTGTACCTTGTGAAGGAATTCTTGTACAATTGAACCTTCTGATTTCTTTGCTTCCTTAGGCACCCAATCAAGCTTTTTAAAGCAGATTCATGGCTGCATGTATGATCCACGATCATTTTATGAGAGTATGATCATAAAGAATCCTTTCATAGTTTTCTTATTCAAAGTTCAAGACATTCTTACCTTAACTATACTTGAATTCAGCCTTTACCCTCCTTAGTTACCACCAAGATGAGCCAACACCACTGAGTTGATGAGGAAGTCAAGCAATGAGTGAGGGTTACATCAAGTTAACATAGCTTGATATGAAAAATGATGATTGAAAGGCTTACCTATGAAGATCCCACCCTCCACAAGACTTCCAGGGACTGAATGTGATTGAAACAGAGCTCTGGGACAGTCAAGGAAGTGCTCTGGCCGAAAGTGAGGAAAACTCACAAGTGTGGAAGGCTATAAAGGCTAAAATTCTTGTTTGTATCGACCTGTAATCGAGGCGTACCGCCCCAAAATGCATAATTTGAGGCGTACCGCCCGGATTTTCAGATTCGGGTAACCGAGGATCCGGTGGATGCCGCAACCCGACCCGCTTATCAAATGGGGCGCGTACCGCCTAGGATTTCCCTATCCTAGGCGTACCGCCCCAATTTGTAATTCAGAAACTTTTGAGAGTTTCTCATTTGAAAATTCCAACTCGGATAATCGTTTTATACCCAAAGGTTACATTCTTCCTCCCTTAAAGGAATTCCGTCCCGGAATTCGTTAGTCATTAACCGAATAGTTGAGGGTATCTTCTTCTCATGTCTATTTCGGATTCCCACGTATATTCGGGACCACGTCTAGCGTCCCATTTGACTTTCACCATTGGAATCCTTTTCTTGCGAAGCTTCTTCGTGATTCGTTCCATTATCTCGATGGGCTATTCGGTGAAGTTCAACTTTTTATCAATCTTGACTTCTTTCAACAGAACTGCGAGAGCTTCATCGACCATGCATTTCCGTAGATTCGATACATGAAACACGTCGTGAACTCCGCTAAGTTCCTCAGGCAGTTCTAGCTGATAAGCTACCTCTCCGACTCTGGATATTATTTTGAAAGGTCCTATATATCGTGGGCTTAATTTCCCTCTTTTTCCAAATCGGATTATACCTTTCCAGGGTGATATTTTCAACATCACCATGTCCCCTTCCGCAAACTCGAGTGGTCTCCTACGCCGATCTGCGTAGCTCTTCTGTCGATCTTGAGCGGTTTTAAGTCTTTTGCGAATCTCCCTGACTTATGCAGTAGTTTCCATTATCAGTTCAGGTCCTGTAAGTTGACCTTCTCCCACTTCAGACCAACACACTGGTGTTCGGCACTTTCTGCCATACAATGCTTCAAACGGTGCCATTTGGATGCTGGTGTGGTAACTATTATTGTATGAGAATTCGGCTAGTGGAAGATGATCATCCCAGCTACCACCAAATTCTATAACATAAGCTCTCAGCATGTCTTCTAACGTTTGAATGGTTCTTTCACTCTGGCCATCAGTTTGGGGATGATAGGTTGTACTGAATTTCAATTTAGTCCCCATCGCTTCTTGAAAGCTTTGCCAAAAGTGAGAAGTGAATCTAGTATCTCTATCAGAAATTATAGACTTTGGCACTCCATGCTTCAATATGATTTCATTTACAAAAATCTTGGCAAGTTGCTTCCCATTGTAAGTTTCTGCCATTGGTAGAAAGTGAGCAGATTTTGTCAAACGATCCACTACCACCCAGATGGCTTCATTTCCACTTCTAGTCTTTGGAAGCTTTGTCACAAAATCCATGGTAATTTCTTCCCATTTCCACTCAGGAAGTTCTATTCTCTGAAGACATCCGGCGGGTCTCTGATGTTCAGCCTTTACTTGAAGACAAATTGGACATTTTTCAACATAGGCAGCAATTGCCTTTTTCATTCCTGGCCACCAATAATTTGCTCTCAAATTCTGGTACATTTTGTCGCCTCCTGGATGGAGCATGTACTTGGATTTGTGAGCCTCCCGGAGAATTACCTCACGTGATCCTCCTTCTTTAGGCACCCATATACGTTTGCCTAGTCTTAGGATACCATCCGTCTCTCTTGTTAGTTTCCTTACAACAGTCATCATCTCATCCCTGTCAACATTTGAGTCAGCCATTTGTTTCTCATCCCTGTCAACATTCAGTCTCAAGGCTCGAACTCGGAGTGGCTTGATTCTTTCCTTTCTACTTAAAGCGTCTGCCACTACATTGGCCTTGCCTGGGTGATACTTGATCTCGCAATCATAATCACTCAGCACTTCCATCCAACGTCTTTGTCGCATATTCAACTCTTTTTGACTGAATAAGTGTTGTAAACTTTTGTGGTCGGAGTATACTACAAATTTGGCTCCGTACAGGTAGTGTCTCCAAATTTTAAGAGCAAAGACGATTGCTCCTAACTCTAAGTCATGTGTGGTGTAATTCTTCTCATGCTTTTTGAGTTGTCTGGATGCGTAAGCAATTACTTTATCTTTCTGCATCAAAACGCATCCGAGTCCATTGGTAGAGGCGTCGCAGTATACCACAAAATTTTCAATACCCTCAGGTAATGAAAGTATAGGAGCAGAACTTAGTTTCTGTTTAAGCAGTTCGAAAGCATCTGTATGCTTAGGTTTCCAATCAAACTTCACGTTCTTTTGAGTAAGGGAAGTTAATGGTGTGGCTATCTTTGAGAAATCCTGAATAAATCTCCGATAGTAACCAGCTAGTCCTAAGAATCGCCGAATTTCTGTAGGATTCTTTGGTTGCTCCCATTTAGCAATCGCTTCTACTTTCGCTGGGTCTACTTGAATTCCGGACTTGCTGACAATGTGACCCAGAAATTGCACTTCTCTTAGCCAAAAATCACATTTAGAGAACTTTGCATACAGCTTCTCAGATCGCAATAATTCCAATATCTTTCTCAAATGTTCACCATGTTCTTCCCGAGTGCGAGAATAAATCAAGATGTCGTCAATAAATACGATTACAAACTTGTCAAGATATGGCTTGCACACCCGATTCATTAGATCCATGAATATTGATGGCGCATTAGTTAATCCGAAGGGCATAACTGTAAATTCATAATGGCCATATCTTGTTCTGAAAGCTGTTCTTGGGACGTCCTCTTCACGGACTCTGACTTGATGATACCCTGATCTCAAATCGATTTTCGAGAAATAACTAGCTCCTTGTAATTGATCGAACAAGTCATCAATCCTAGGCAAAGGGTACTTGTTTTTTATGGTTACTCGATTGAGATCACGGTAATCGATGCACATCCGCATTGAGCCATCCTTCTTTTTCACGAAGAGTACCGGCGCTCCCCAGGGTGACGAACTGGGTCTGATGAACCCTTTATCGAGAAGTTCCTGAAGTTGATTCCTTAGTTCTTGCATTTCAGAAGGTGCGAGTCGGTATGGTGCCTTTGCTATTGGAGACGTTCCAGGTGCAAGTTCGATTTGAAACTCCACTTGTCGTTTTGGGGGCAATCCAGGTAATTCATCAGGAAACACATCCGGATATTCTGAGACAATAGGTACTTCTTCCACTTTCTTTTCTCGAGGTGTCTCAATTAAATTTGCTAGATAAGCTTGATCACCCTTTCTAATGCATTTTCCCGCTTTCAATCTGGAGATTATTCTCATAGGTTTTGTTGTCCTATCTCCAGTGATCGTATGAATCTCGTCGTCTGCAGACTTTAATTCCAACATCTTTTCGGCGCAACGAATCCTTGCCTGATGTCGTGTAAGCCAATCCATTCCAAGAACTATGTCGAATTCGCTTAGTTCCATAGGGAGGAGTTCGAGTTCAAAAGTAGTGTTCTCATGCTCTAAACGACAATCTCTAATTACTTTGGAGATACTAATCTTATGGCCATTAGCAGTTTCTACAACATAAGGAATATCTAACTTATGTGTAGTACATTTAAGTCTAGGGACACAGGCAGAGGATACGAAACTCCTATTAGCACCAGAATCAAATAAAATGCTAACAATCATATTATTAACAGAAAACATACCAGAGATCACGTCATCATTCACACGTGCCTCTTCGGCGGTCATGATATAGAGTCGGGGTGTACCTTTTGAAGTTCCCACGCCTTTGTTCTGTTCATCCCTTTTCTTCTTCCCTTGCGGACACTCCCAACTTCTATGCCCTTTTTCCTTGCAGTAGAAGCAGACCACTGGTGACCTACATTGTTGGTGCGCGTGTCCTGCTTTCCCACAATTTTTACAAGTCTCTGCCCGCGGTCCTTTGTAATCCCTCCCATCATTTCTTCTTCCTTGATCATTCCTTCCAAATTTACCCCTCTTGGAGTCATGACCTCTTTCACCACTTTTTCTTTTATTCCCGGAGGTATCTACCTTGATTCCCGCTGTCCGGATCCATTCATCTGCCAAGGTACCGGTCAGACTTATAGCGGATGCCAGAGTGTTAGGACGTGCGGATCTCACATTCGCTCTTATCTCGGGGCTTAGTCCCCAAATGAACCTCCTGACTTTGGAAGTCTCAGTATCCGCCATGTGAGGTACTAAATTCAACAGTTCATTATACCTATTAATATAGGTCATGTAGTCGGATCCAATCATTCTTAAATCTATAAACTCATTTTCCAACCTCTCAGCCTCATTTTCTGGAATGAACTTTTCCATAACTATTGCCCGAAATTCTCTCCAACTCATACGATAGGCTCTTTCCTTCCCAAGTCGATTCAATTCCACCTTCCACCAGTTTAATGCCGCTCCTTTGAAGGATTGGGACGCAAACCTCACCTTGTCCCTACTAGCACAATTGTTGATATCTAAGGCGGCCTCAGTTTCTTCTAACCAATTCAGGGCGTCAGTAGCCCCTTTTGTTGGGATTTTACAGTGGGATCCGGGTTACCGATTTTAATTTTATTAAAACCGATTTATTAATTAGATTAATTCACAATTAATTTGGCAGCGGAAACGATTAAAACGCGGATGCAACCGTAACAGGATCAATCACCGAAACACGACAAACACAGAAATATATATATTTATTTAAAATAAATAAATAATTAAATATCTAATAAATTAGATATACCTTGGCGGGATCCGAGCAACCGCTCGAGACACCCGGATTCAACGGGCTCGCGCT
>JBCNJP010001144.1:0-10597 GCA_039602395.1 Deinandra increscens subsp. villosa | reverse complement strand
CCCAATTGGATATGGTTCGATCTATGATGAGTAGAAGTTCACTACCTTTATAATTTTGGGGTTATGCCTTGCTCTCAGCGGCCCGTATTATGAATATGGCCCCAACCCCAAGAAAGTGGAAAGGTGTCACACCCCGGTCAACGGTATCGGGTGTGAGCGAGAATGGAATCATAGTCGAGGATACATAGAACAATAACTAATACATTTAAAACTTTATAAAACATTACGTCATTATATTGCAGCGGAAAATGATAGTGGATAATGATAATGTCTTACATTTCGAAAACAAGTCTTAAATTCATAATAAAACATAGAACGGTTTATTTAGGGTAATCGGGACTATGACTCCAAAAGCGGGTCCGATAGCATTGATAAGCCCCATTTGCATGTCTTCACCAGGTTGTATCAATTATGTAGGATCGATATAAGTCAGAGTTAAACTTAAACAATTCCCTTTACTTGCAAATATAACCTTGCGGAATTAAGTTATATTTTACTTTTCTTAAGCAAAGTCAAGTTCTTGTATAATGTAAGTGCTTGATTTGTAGAATAGTAGAAACAACGAAGTATCGAATATTCGGCACTATTTGCATTTACTCAAAGCTACACTATTACAAGTGATAACCACGATTATGTGTAAACTAAGAGATAACAAGCTATATATAGTGTGCAGATGAGATCAATCACAGCCATTGATCTCATGTGATCTAATCTAGATCGTACATTACAAAGTCAAATCTAAGCTAACAAAAGAACAAACTTCGACAATAGGAATGACTTGCGTGTTGACAGCAACAATCTACTTTTGGAGAGCGGCTTGGGCAGATGTAAAAGCATACGAGAAGCTTTTGCAGGATGGGACTGCTGAAAAGACTTCTCAGGAAAAGTCAGGTTGAACTCATTATCTGATGGATAATCGAGTTCACCCGGAATATTAAGTGACAAAACTACTTCTTTCCGCTTGAACTTGTTGTTCCGCTTGAAGTTGTAGTTCCGCTTCAACTTCAGCCGGAACTGTCAAAACTGGAGTTCAGCCGGAAACTTCGAAATTGAAGTTCCTTACAATCTCCCCCTAAGCTGATGCTGTCAAATTATTCTTCTAAGTCAAAGTTCTTCTTCAAAATTGACTTGTACCCAAAAATCTTCTTCACCTTGTTCTACTTGTCCGTAGTTCTGATGCTGGCATCAAGATTCTGAGATAGCTCTCTGGTGTTTGTTTTGGTCACCTTTACGTGTTTAATTGAATCCCAGTCCATTTCGTTCCATTCTTCTTGAACAGAAATGGACTCATGGATTGTAAAGGTGCCATCAGCTCTATGAACATAGAAGAGCTTCTCCTCCTCTTCCCAAATGATAAATTTTATTTCACTGGTAGGCATTTCATCTTCTTCTCCTGCTGAATCACCATCTAAACTGCTTCTGTAGAGCATTCCACAATCCAGCACAGTTGGGTCAATCACAAGCCTTAACATGTGCTCTGCTCTTGAAGGATTCAAAATTTCTCTGAGTTTAAGTATGATGTCTGTCATTTGCAGCAGAGTGAGTTGAGAAGTTGCCTTGTGAACATTTACCACTTGAGTTATGCCACTGGCCATAGTAAATGTGAAATCAAATGTGGCTTCATCCACTGTCCAACCCACAATTTGTCTTTTACTGGGTGGAGCTCTTCTCTTTTGTTTTTGATTTCTTTTACTTTTGGCATGCATCAGCTTTCTTTTCCTGACCGATCTATCTTCATCAGAGTCAACAGTAGATTCTGGCACAATGGGTTTCTTGCCTCTGTCAGATGAAGAAGGGCCAACTTGAACTTCAGTAGGTTTGGTGATGATGGTGGAGGGTTCATTTATGGTGAGTGGAGGAAGTGAGGTTTGTGAAGGTGGTTTATTGGCTTCAGGAGTTGGGCTAGAAGGTGGGGTAGGTGGGAAGATATCAGAAAAGTCCATAGTAGGAGAAGGCTTCTTTTTGAAAGGAATGATGGGTGTAAAATTGTCAGCTCTGAATTTTGGATTGGCAAGTTTGGCGGCTACTTTCTTGGAGATTTTGGGAGGTTTGTATGGAATGATGGCTAGTGATTGTAGAAGGGATGGAGTGGCTGTAGGCATGGGATTTGGGTCATATATGAAGGAAGGTGGAGGAGGGATATATGCATCATCAATGATCTCAGGTTAACATTTTTATGAGTTAACATACCTGAGGTGAGCTCTGAAGGTGCAGGCATCACAAGCTTTGGGTTGACAGCAGCTACATCTCCTTTTAGCTTATGAAAAATTAAGTCAATCAATTGACATAGTTCTTTAACTTTCATTTGAGCTACCTCTTCTTCAGTTCTTATGTTTCTGACCACAAATGCCCTTTTTACCCTTTTTAGCAGTTGATAATTCTCATCACTCTTTACCAGCTTGGTAGGCAAATGAGAAGCAATAGAGATTAGCCTCTGCCTATCGCCTTCGATCACAACATCCAAATCATAATCCTTCATTCTCCAGTTGAAAGACCTGGTCTTTGCCTCTTCCAGTAGATTTTCCAATACAGAATTTTGCATGTAAAGATCAAATTCCTCTTGAATTTCTTTAGCAAGCCTCTCATCCTCTGCTATTCTCTTGGCATCTTCTACCATCTTCTGTATGGCTTCAGCCTCTGGAGTTTGAACCACCTGTTGAATTGTTTTAGGGAATTCAGCTTGAACAGGTTCTTCCACATGAGTTGGTTCTGTGCTCCTTAAGGTTATGAGGGTTTCAGCCATTTCTGCTATTTCAGCATTACTCTGTTCTTCCGGTTGAACCACAGTTGGTTCAGCAGACCCATCAGCACCAAAAATTGAGTTGCCAGGTCCAAAAGTTTCCACCTGGGCAATTGATTGGGTTTCCGGTTGAACAATATTCTCAGCTTCCACAAACACTTCCGCCTGAAGTTCCGCCTGAACTTCCGCTTCAACATTAGATTGATCTTCAGTCACCACTTGAGGTTTGGTGACTTCAGATCATATGTCAGCAATTTCCAGCATGTGGCGACCCTAAAACTTTTGCTTTCTTTCCAAAACACACACACACACCTCTGGGAATCTGGTCAGTCGAGAAACACAACCAAACATCAAGATCTCAGCCTCAAGACAACATCCATTCGATTCCTTGATCGAATCGTGAGTCCCAAAACCTTTCTTTTATGCCTTTTCTATGTGTTTCTTCATAAAGCATGCCTAGATCTTTGTGTTATTGTTAGATCTTCTGATATGTTGCTTAGGATTACTAGATCTACCATAAAGTTGATAACTTTACATGTGAAATCCATCCATGACAAAGATTTATGCTATTTTAGTCATTTTAGGGTTTTATATGTATTTTGAGTGATTTGATGACAAATGCATGTTTAAGATGTTAAAGCTTACTGATTTATGTTGGTAAATGCCTATGTATGCTAAATAATGAATTGCATGTAAAGATAGAAGCTGTTAGGTTGATTTTTAGGCTGATCCGTATGTTTTTCGCGACCAGCGAAACTGTGGTGTTCTCTGGGCGAAACTATCCAGCGAAACTATGTATATCTCCTTCCAGCGACACTATGCAGCGAAACTGCAGTGTCGCTGGGTAAACCAACCAGACCAGCTCGAGCGAATCTACCGAGCGAAATTCCCTGAACGAAAGTTCAAACCAGTTTCGGGCGAAACTAGGCTAGCGAAACTGTGCCAACAGTTTCGAGCGAAACTAGCCTAGCGAAACTGTGTCATCGGGTGTTGCCTAGCGAAAGTGCTGCCCGTGCACACAGCGAAACTGACTAGCGAAACTGCTAGCGAAACTGAGACCAGAATCTAAACTTGTATAATTTGCTTGAATGTTATGCCATGACTTACATGATTATGCCATGATGATACATGCTTTGATTTCTAATATATATGAACCCTTGTTTATGATCAACCATCGGTGTCGTGTGTCTGTATGTCGAGTCATAGTTCCAACGTGCTGTGTTATGGGCCATAGTGACGTTAAGTAAAGATTAGACACAAAACTAATACTTAAGACCTAAACGTGTTCATAGGTCCTCATTAAGCATACTTGGAATACTAGCAAGTGTAGCAGTGCAACCAAAGGTGAGTGTCACTAACCCAGTTACCGTGAACCCGATTGGGTCACACCGATCAACTAAAAGTAAAACAATGCTGACAAACTCGAGAGTGCGAGGCACCTCCCTGATGAACGTGAAAACTCGGAGTGCTCGGCACCCATTGGATGAACTTGAAGTGTTTTATGGGAAACACTTGTGAAACTTAACAAACTATTTCTGAAACGAAAACCGTTTTAATATGGCTAGCGTAGGTTAAAGTCTAAACCACATGATATCACATGATTTCTAAGGATGCCTTGAAAACTTAAAAGTCCTCAACTAAATTGTACCATTAATTGTAAAGCGAGGGGATGTTGGGTAGATCTACTGGAGTTTGACAAACTCCGCCCCGTGGCACGGGGAGTGCACGGAGGTACAATATCAGCCTATCTGACCGTGATCCCGAGAGGACACGGGGGAGGCAAATCCGCGATGACGTAGGTCCGCAGTACTAGATGGCACGGCCACTACAATAAATTATAGTCAGCTTTGGTGCAAACTTCCTTAGTGCATGGAACAACGGATTAGCTACCCGCGATATCGGTTGAGCACTTTAACTATACAAAACTAGTACATACCCGATAACGTAGGTTACGGATAATACTTTTACTAAACCACGATACTATGATTCTGATTAACACAAGCATTGCTTTTCACAAATAAAATGTACATAAAGATACGTTCATACGATTATGATTATTAGACCGGGCCGCTGCGTGACAAGCCCACTGTGAACTCACTAACCGTTAGGTTGACACTTGCGTGGTTTAAACTTTTGCAGATCGCTAAGGAGTATCCGCTGGAGGTTGGCATGGCACGAGAAGATATTTATCTCTGTTTAAACTAAACTTGGGAATTTTAAAACAATGTTTAATGTAAAGCACGTGGTTAGTGCTAAGACAATATTTTATTCCGCTGCGTTGTATTTGAGACTTTACTTTATAACTGATTTTGAACTAACTCTGATTCATTTAGTATTTGTAACTAGTGGTTGTGAATCCTGGTTTGCTCGCACCCCTTAACGGTATAAACTCCGTTAGTGGTTAATTTGGGGGTGTGACAGATTGGTATCAGAGCCATAGGTTGCAGAGAACTGGAATCAATTTTGAAAACGATTTGGAAACTGCAACTTGAAACCTTAGTTACAAACGAACAAACAAATTCCCAAAAACCAAAATTTTTACGTGCCAACCTGGGATACTCGCTCTGCTGTGTAAGTAAAAGCTTAGTACGTATGTATATATATATATATATATATATACTAGCCGTGTGCCCGCGCGTTGCGGCGGCAACAGTATATAGCGTGTTATTCGTCTTCTGTTCGCTTGTTATGGCGGCACGACAATTTACATCGAGGTATTCGTTTTTTTTAAACTCAAACAAATAACAACAAACACTCGAATTGAAATACATCGTAGTATTCGTTTTTTTAGCGCGCTGCAGTCCGGTGTCAACTTATAATGCGTTATATGCGTGTCATTGGCGGAAGCAATATGCAATTGTATTTTATGAAAGAAGCAACGTGGTACTTGATTATAATTTGTTGTTTAAAAATCCATCTACGGGTAAATATACAAAAAAAAAATAATAAGTTGTATACAACTATTATATGTGATGAACGCAAATAGTGAAAAAATATATTATTATTTCAAAGCGCTATTCGTCATTTTGTTGGCGCATTATGATGACACAATAATTTATAACGTGATATTCATTACTTGTTTGTGTTGATGAATCGATGATTTAATTTGGTCGAACCGGAGGAACATTTAAATTGGTCAAATTTGCCCCACATAACCCATTTCACTTTTGAAACCCATTTGACTTTTGAGGTTATCTCATAGAAAAACTTGGTAGCCTTGTTAACCCAAAAAATAAAGAGAAGCATAGTTTAAAAGATTTGCAAGATTTGTAAAGAGACTAAATTGCTGGCAGTTTATTATAGGTTTAACCCCCAAAAGTTAAACATGCATAAATTTGGGTATAAATTAAGCTTATCAAGCACAAAGGTCATCATCTCTCAACCGGTGACCTGTGTTAAAATCAAGAACATGAGCATCACTCATTTTTCATGAGTTCCAATCCATTTCATCCAACAAAAGATTGCTCATACCAACAAAAGAGTGTTCATACAAATAGGCATGAAAAGTTAGAAGTTGTGAATAGGTTAACAACTTACCAAAGAATTAATTTACAAACATAGACTAAAGAGATTACACCAAATGTCCACAAAATACAGTGGCGTTGTTGTGATGACATCAATGTTTGATCTGTCTGAAAAAATCAAAAACCAATGTTCAAATTTCAGTGGGTAAGTTTTACATAGTACAATTGAAGAATTAATATTGAAAGGTATATTTAATTGATTATTATACAAAACATATAAACCTCAACTATTAGAATAAATAAAAGTAATACATTACTACTAAATATAGTACACAAATATATTTAACTTATAACGTAGGGTACACAATACTTGTGAAACTAATTTTCCAAATTCAACAACCTACATGTACATTGAAATAAATATACGTACACAACAAAACTTACAACTAATAACAGAATAGATAGTACCTGAAGGTGGGAATGATTGTCTGCCGTTATTTTATCATCAAAGCTCTAATAATCAAAAGAAACAATAAAAGTCAAAGGCTAGTGAAAAAATCAACATCATAAAAATGTTATAAAACATACCAGATCATTGGGTTGAACATCATATTTACATATCTTGACTTTATCTTAATTATATTTCAAAATAAGGATGCTGAATGTGAGAATTTTCACTTATCTCGGAATCATCAAAATCAGAAAGGGTGTCACTTTCATCAGGAATGGCCTCCTTTCAATAGCCACCTTGGGATATAATTAAGTTTAAGACTTTGGTACTTACATGTCCCCAGTTGAATCCCTCTGTTACAAACTGATTAGCTCTAGCAATGCGCTTTAAGTTGGTGTGATTAAATTGTTAAGATATGTCCTGTAAACAACTTGACAATATTACT
Source organism: Deinandra increscens subsp. villosa (assembly GCA_039602395.1). NCBI lineage: Eukaryota > Viridiplantae > Streptophyta > Magnoliopsida > Asterales > Asteraceae > Deinandra > Deinandra increscens. Next base: position 3,497 of record JBCNJP010001144.1, on the reverse strand, counting down.
TAGATTTGGCAACTCCAACCAGTTTACAGGTCAAACACGTTGTTAGGATCAAAGATTTAACTTAAATAACCCTAGAGAATGGGTCAATTTAGCTACTTTTTTCCTGACAGGTCAAACACGTTGTTAGGATCAAAGATTTAACTTAAATAACTCTAGAGAATGGGATCAAACACGCTGACAGTGCTAGTGGGTCAGCCTAAACGGACATGTGTTGTTTGGATTGTCACCATCTCAAATCTATTTTGAATTATCTCCAACTCAAATACAACCTTTATGAAGTTTGTTTCCATAAAAACATTTTGATAGCTTTAAAATATACCATAAATGAAAAATGTCACGAAAATTACCAAAAGAACTTAATTTAACTAAAATCACAACATTCAACAGTTAGAAGTCAACATTTAAAGGTCAATACATAGGTAATTACCATACCTCACATAATATGTTCCCAAAATAGAAATGAAGAGAATATTATTTAAAATAGGTACCATCTTAAATGACTGGAGAACTTACTGTTATCAGTGGCTCCAAATATCAATCAAAACAACCCCAAACTTCACTCTGAAACCATCTTGGTTCGAGATAATTCCCCGTTAACTTGGAAGGAAGAAACCACGCATTAGTGATGCATATGCACACCGCATTTGATCAGAAACAGTCATAACAAAAGCAACCTGCAACATGATTACATTTCATTAGAACAAAACAGATTATAACATCCAATAAATAAAATAATTTATAACCTCCAAATTAACTATCAGACTCTGTGTTACTGATGTTATTAGATGAATAAAGGTTTTATCCATGTTATTATATCAAAATAGCCTATTAAAATAATATTAGCCAAATCACTAACCCTCTAACACTATACACAAACACGGGAGATAGCAAAGAAAAAGTACCGCCTTACGATACAAAGTCCAACAATTCAAATCTGCAAAAGAAAACATATGTATTAAACATATGTATTAAAAAACAGGATAGGAAAATTTGTAAATAATTTAAAAGTAAGCTGAAAATTAAACCAAGCACGCGTAAACTCAGTAAACCTAAGAAAAAAAATAAAACATAAACTTAGCAAAGAGTACAGTCTTATATAATCAATTTACTTCTATTATAATTTTAGATGGCATGAATAAAAACACAGATCACATCAACCACCCAAATATGAGTTGTAATTTTTTAAGATGATATTTATATTTGAAATAAAAGGGACTTTTTAGATACTTTGAGCTATGTTTAGAAAAATACTACATGAGATCCGAAATGCAAACAACAGATTTACAAAAATGGATGATAGTAAATATAACGCATTCAAGTAGATCATTTTATATACTAACCAGGCCTTATATTAAAAGTTTTGACCCGTTTTTGACCCATGATTCATAACTAATACATGCATTTTTTGACCCATTTTGAACCCTTTTCATGTTCACTACACTATTTTATAGAACACATGTCTTCTAAACATAGCTCATGGTTGTAGGTTGTTCTTATCTTGAAAGTTGGTCTTGCTCTTGTATAGTATGCATCATCCATCTTAACAGAGATCAAGTTACTTGTATACTTTAAAAGTATTGTGTTCCCAATGAGTAATTACATCTGGATGAAAACAGTATACATACTTTGTAGCCAAATCCTTAAAATCTGTATCAAAGAAACCCATTAAAACTATGCAACCCAATATTTTCTTCAATCCATGGGAATTAAAAGTACATGAACTTTCATACACATTTTGAGGAAGTTGAAAGGAAAATACAACTATTAGACAATCTTCTAAACCCAAATACTTCAAATTAAAACAAATAGTTGACTATTACTCAATTAATGAGAACCATTTTACTCAACAAAAGAGTAAAACCTGAGCTCAAAAGAAACACATTACCAAACCAGCTGATGCACCATCAATAATGCAGGAGGCAACAGAAGAACCTGCAAGAAAAACACCAAAAGAAACAAAAAAAAATGTGTGCAGAATCAGCCTAGAACTCAATCAGACAGTTTTACTGATTGATTAATCGTCATGTGTAGTTTCTTATGACAGTTTACCATAAAATTAATAGCTAATACTTATTTTGAGATGGGGTAGGTCATTGACTAAAAGATTGTATGTAAAAAATAGCAACTGTCAAAAAAAGATTGTATCGTATCAAAGAAACTTAGTATCATTTAATCCAAACTCATATTCTGTTTACATTTTTGCTTTCATTCTGGACAGGGCTGCTGTTTTCATTTATAATTGTAGAATCACTTGAACCTTATGTTTATCATCCTATAATTATGAGTTTTGCTTGAGTTAAGACCCGGTTTTAAAATATTCTTCAGTTTTATAACATAAGTGAAAAAGGGTGGATGGTTTTATAACATATGTTCTGATGGATGGTTTTATAACTTATGAAAAGTGTTACAACATGGATAGCAATAAAACGCCCAACATATATTTTTAATAGTGTACAGATTATTTAAATGGTTTGTCCATTGCTTATACCTTTTAAATGATACGTAACTCTTATTTCAAGATCTTGGTTAAAGAGATATCAAACACACATATGCACATATAACTTGATGTATAACTCATTACATGACAACTGATATGAAGATATCAAAACCGTGATTTATTACATGACAAATACACAACTGATACATCATTCATTACATAAAACTGATACAATGTTTTAAAACTATTTTCAAGATCTTGGTTAAGGATCTAAGTCAAGAAAAGTTAAGTTAAAACTATTTCAAGATATTGGATTAGTCAAAGAAGAAATACAGGTACAAAGATCAGAGTTTTGCTTCAAAAACCAAAATCATATCAGTCTATATAATTAACGAAATTGAGATTGAGATTGAATGTACCTCAAAACAACGAAAATCTGATTCTCAGTGAGGGAGCTTCAAAACCAAAATCATAACATAGATCAGACTTTTGCTTCAAAACCAAAATCATATCAAAATCATATAAGAATCAAATCAGAACATAATTTACCTCAGATATTTGCAGATGAAGATGGTGAAACGAATTGGAAGGGGAGTTGCGATTTTATAGAGTCTTGCAATCGAGGGTAATTCCAATTTGAATCTCCAATTTCAATCGAGTTGGAGATGCCGCGCCGCCCAATTAAATTGAATAGCAGTAAACATGATGATGCTTGAGATGCCCTAAAATGTAAAATGTGGTAATCGAAAAAGAATGCCCAACCGAGAGGAGAGAGGCTGCTGGAAATGCGGCAATCGAGAGTAGAGGGGAGACTGAAAGGGCGGAAGGCTGCTGAGGCGAAGGGCAGAAGGGAGACCATCGAGAGTAGAAGGGCGGCCATCGAGAGAAACAGGGAATGGATGGCTGTTACGAAAATGCCCTGTCCTTTATGCTTCTAAATGGTGGAGGAGGGTTTAGAATTTATGCTTGAAAGACTTGTACACACTGCATAATGCTTTGTACGCGTCTTAAAATTAAGGAATTTTATGACCAGACTACCCCTTATACCAATATGTATTAT